>ML429758.1:31173-87497 GCA_005239525.1 Nicotiana knightiana
GTGACTCCGGTGTTGGGCGCCATCACGACCTGTGTTGGATTTTGGGTCGTGACACATATGCCACAATGTGCCAATAGGCTACAAAATCGAACGTGATACATAAAGAAAACGAACTCTGGAAGGGACTACTCAACCCACGCAACTAATATGAACTTTCCTCAGAAAATAGGAAGCAAAACACACGAAAATAGATATAGGGGACTGTACTCAACATCACACTATTGCGGCATGCAACCCGCTCCAAACAACATACCTGTGGCGGCGTGCCACCCGACCCAAACACAAAATATATAAGGAAATACTTACCGAGCTAAAGTGGTCATAACCACGAAACATCCGAATGTCGGACACAAGCACACCAAGTGCATAATACCATCCCTGGGAAGACAGATAGCGTCATACGCTACAAAACTCAAGCACAACTAAGGTGTGATATGTGGTCTGAATCTCGAGAGCCATCCTGCTCACCTAACATTATCGCTACGCGGAACCTCAATACATATGAAATTTATCAAGCCGTTTCACAACTCACACAGCACAACATAACATTACATGAAATAGCCAACGACGAAACAACATCCGACGTCCGAATACTCCTCCATAAGAAGCGCTATGCTGAAATGAACACATCCGGCCTGATATAGAGCCCATATTCATATTTAAATCCATCCACGGACCTCAAGCCGATTCTGATCGCACCGTACTAGGCTAATAACCTTTCAAGGATCCATAATAACCCTTTGTACCTTAACACACAAGGGTACCCATCATAACCGTAGTAAACCTCCATAGTCCACACCCCAATAAACTGAGTGCCATTCAGGCATAAATTCTCAAATTAACGATATCACCACATTCTCTACACTTGGTTTCAAATATTCGATCAACTAAGTGACTACCTGTCACACTTATACAATCTTCCCGCAGCCACGACCTTCCACACACGGTAACAAGTCTTCACATCCATACCACCGACCGCACTAAAGCTGTAAAGCAAATCAAGAATCCACAAATCAATACACAAGGCCTCTTACACATGACATCGACCTTAGGTGACACCGAAAACAATACCATCTTACTTTAAATATCTAAATCCTTATCGTGCTCATCCGAGCTTAGGACATCCTTGTCAACACCGAACCGCAAATCTTGAATCCTCAACTATCGAATCCCATGCTAATTGATGAACTTAATCACGCCAACACGCAGGAGTATGAGAATTTCATCATAACTCCTGAACCACTGATAGGGTAAACACTTCATCATATAGAAACCTTCTACTTAACTCATTTCAAGAGAACCATTTCAACACGTGACTGAATTCTCATATCCGCAGAAAATACCAATCTCAAGTAGTGGTCTAAACCACCATAACTCTTCTGGGATCCATCTACACATAACATGCCATAATACTCGAACGCCTCCAAATAAAATCAATTACGGCGTCCGTCAAGCCTCACGCGTACCGCCACAAAGCACATGTGTAATTCAACATGCTGAAGGAACTGATCATTGCCACCATCATGCCAATCCAACCATTTCTAACCGATCCGACTTCTTCTAATTTACTCTAGACTTGCCTTAGAAATAATGACAACTCCAGTTATCACATAACAACTCAATTCGCACTCATCCTGAGTGACCCCATTCCACGAGACCACATTGTCTGCAAACCCATGAACCGTTTCATGCCCTCCTAGCATGCACATTCGTATCTTCAACTGATACGCCCATTCTGATAATTTTTCTACGAATCAGAAGTCATTTTCTCTTTTTCCTCCAAATGCTACTCTGCAAGTTGAGAATATCATAGAACATTCTGTGCCTCTTATCAATGACTACTGCAAAAGCTCGATTCTTAACCATATTGCGGGCTTGAAATCCTTAGACACCACATTCTAACCTTTGAATTCACTAGGACCATTGTTGAGAGCCACCCACTCTGGCTTGGTCCCGAATATAATCAACTCCAAGGCTCTGCTAGCCCATGAACACCCATCTCAATGAAGCACCCGACTGAATCACTTCCCTTGTAAATCACCTCTGTACGAAGCATAAATCCTGAATCTTCCCAAAGCCCGAACATGAGCCAATAAGTCCAACTATAGCACACATTTATCGATTCCTTTTCTCAACTTACCACTTATGTTATTTTCCCTTAGCTGTATTAACTTGCCAATATGTTGGTAACCCGAAACCTCACAAGTAGATAACCATGCAACGCAATTGTAAGCGGTGGGACCTCCCCGCTTAGCTTGGAGCCACCTATTAAATAACTCTGGAACTCACCAAGATCCTTTATTCATGTCAAGCAACTCCTTTTTGTTGCGTCTAATTTGCCGCCGTATAATAGCCAATATTTCAAATTAAGCACGTGGATCCAATCACCGTCCACTAAAATTTTCAAATCACTCTAAACTTTTCTCAAGGGGGGTAGTCATCCTACCATAGAATCCATATGCTACTCCGCCTCTCTCCCACTTTGGTCAAACTCGTCCTCTAAGCAACTATTCGACTCCTGCTTCTCACACTTGGCCTTCTAGAAGTTTAACCACCGCAAGACACCTCCCACCTGTCCTTCCTCATCCTTTGTTGCCCAGTTGTTGCCTTCAGTGAATGCCTACCTCTATATCACTTTAACCAACCGATTGCTACCATTTTAAACCTTTCTGAAGATCATCTTTCTCGAGTCGTCAACATTAGAAACACTGATCCAATCCTGAACCACCGCACACCGCGATCTCTGACAGCCGATTCCCCAACACTATCTCATCATATCCTGCTCTATGGTGAATTGAAAAAGGTCATAACACCGGCGAACTTACCACATTCAATCGAGGACGACGACACCACATCGCAGATGAAAATTCCACCACATTTGAAATCACCAAGTTTCATTACTCTATCAATCCAAACCTGAACATTTATAGTCTCATTGCCTTTCCTCCGCCGAAAATAAAATACCGAACCTCTAAATTGTGCTATGAGTAGGCCTCTTCTCACATCATTCATTACCTCGACACATGGGCAAGCATCCCACCATCACATCAATTACTGCGTGATAACCCTTCATGAGCATCATAACAATCTGCGCATAGCCTCAAAGCTCTCAAAAGTGCAACTACCGAGCTGAAATGATAGAATATCCTTCCGCAAGGCGACAACAATAGCCCCAACCAACTAAGTAGGGAGAAACATCCCGCACCATATCTGAAGTACCATTACAACTCTTTAACTCCCAATTTATGGCCAGCGCTTCACGTCGCATAAGATTGAATGGAAAGAAAATAAAGGAATAAGCCTCAAAGGAATCAAACCGCACAGTGAGGAATCAAGAAGAGAAGTGCTCCTAACAGACCTGTAGCCTCTCGAAGATAAGTACAGACGTCTTCGTACCGATCCACAAGACTCTACTAGACTTGCTCATGACTCGTGCTACCTAAAGGAACCAAGCGCTCTGATACCATGTTGTCACGACCCAAAATCCTATGAAAGGTCGTGATGGCGCCGGACACCTCTGTCAGGAAAGCCAACACTAAAAGTTAATTAAATTTCTATTTTAGTATTTTGAAATCATTACTTTTCATTACATTATATAATAATCAATAAACTTTACTGAGTAAATAACGATGTCTTAACGAATTCAATTAACAAATAAATCCCAAAGTCATCCTAGAACCCCGTGTCACAAGTGCATGACCAATCTCTAGAAAACAAATGTAATACAATAACTGTCTGAAATACAAATTGGACAGAAAAGAAAATACAATACTCTGAAGGAGATTTTGTTGGCCGGGGGTCGTCTCGAGGGATGCAGCTCACCTAAGTCTCCGAATCAACCACACCACTATGCCCACAAGGCCACAGTACATACCTGTACCTGTACATCAAAATGTACAACAAGTGTAGTATGAGTACGAAAACAACGTGTACCCAGTAAGTATCCCGCCTAACCTTGAATAAGTAGTGACGAGAGGTCGACTACGACACTTACTAGCGGTCAAATAATATTAGGTACAGTAACAAAATGAATAAATATGAAACGGAGTAAATATATAAAACAAACAAGTATAAATTACATGGTACGATTCCCTCCTTACAATTCACTCAGCTCTCAGTTAGAAAATTCCTTCTGTAACACATATACATAGATATAGGGGGGTTTGTTATACTTCAATTAAGGGGAAAACCTCAGATACACTAGCTTCTAGCCAAATATTACGCATGATTCAATGAGGATAATATATATATATATATATATATATATATATATATATATATATATATATATATATATATATATATATATATATATATAGGAAATGTCGAGGCGTACGGCACGATCTAATATAAAAGTAAACGGTGCACTGCCGAAGGGTCGAACAGCGCGAACCATAGATGCATCTATTAACTTGCGGAGGCGAATGGCCCGCTCCTATGAGAGTGTGGTGCATAAATCCTGCCGAGGTGAACGGCCCGATCCCATAAGAGTATGGTAGGAGGACATACCCCGCTCGCGAATCATACATGCGACACAGTTACACATAGATTTCTCGAGCTATAAAAGTATTCTTCCATTTCTTTTCAAAACATGAAATTTCAGTGAAAACTTTCAAGATTCCCATTTTTATAAATATTTTAGATTCCTTTCAAAAATATTTAATAAGTATGCTCAATCCAGCTTCTTCTCAAAGCAAACAATAAACACAAATCGAATATAATAACAACAAATCATGATGTAAACCTAAAACTACCCGGACATAGGCATAACTAGTAGCTACGTATGGACTCTCATCACTTCGTGCATACGTAGCCCCCCACAAATAGTAGCACATAATTAATTACTTAAACTATAGGGAAAATTCCCTCTTACAAGGTTAGAAAGGAGACTTACCTCGCTCTGAAGTTCCATAACCGGCTTCCAAGCCATTCCGATGACTCAAATTGATGCACAACGCCCCAAAACTAGCCAATAATTGTGAAAACCCATAAATATATACTCAAATACTCATTATAATTCATTTTATAATAATTTCTAATCACGATCGAATAGTCGATAAAAATCACCCTCATGCCCACATGCCCGAATTCCGAAATGTTTTGAAGATAAACATTGCCCATAACATCACGAACTCAAATATATAATTTATTCTTAATTCCATGCCCAAATTTGTGGTCAATATCTAAAAATACCAAGTTTTTAGGTTTTCTACCAAAACCCCAAATTTCCACTAATTTTCCATGAATTTCCATGTTAAAATCCATATATAATCCAAGTATTTAACTTGCAATAGGTGGGAATCACTTACCTTGACATAGATGATGGAACTCCAAAATCGCCCCTAGGTCGTCTTCAATGGAGGAAATGAGATGAAATGAGACAAATCCATTTTTTGCAAACTTATACACTGCCAGGAAACTCTTCTTCGCGTTCGCGGGCCTACCCTCACGTTCTCGAAGAACAAAAATTCTCGAAAAGCCATTTCAAACTCTTCGCATATAGCCTCTAGTATGATGGTCATAAAATTTTGCACAAAACTCCAAATGATAAATGGTTTAGTGTTCTTAAAACTAGACTCTAGTATCTACAACTTTCATGTTTTAGTCATCTCCCAATTCCTTATATATTTCTATATATAAGCTTCCAAAGTCAGCCCTGTGCAACACAAATTTCTTCTTCATCTTCCTGGACACCCTGTAGTGTACTAAACATAACTCTCTGTACACAAATCCAAATTCCAAATGGTTTACTTTTCTAAAACTTAGACACAAATAACTACAACTATCGTTTTTACTTCATCTCAAAATTCCTTATATATTGTGAGATATGAGCCTCCGAAGTCAGACCTATGCAACAGAGATGAGACTCCCTTCGCGAATGACAAGAACAAAGTCCCTGAAGCCAAATCCTTCTTTGCGAACGCGATAGGATCCTCGCGAACGTGAAGAACAACACCAGACACCAGCATCAGCCATTTCCAAACAGCCCTAAATGATCTAAAACCACCCCGAAACACACCCGAGGCCCCCGGGACCCCGTCCAATCACACGACCCAGCCCCATAACATCCCACGGACCTGCTCGAGGCCTAAAATCACATCAAACAATGCCGAAACCATGAATCGCACTCCAATTCAAGCTTAATGAACTTTTAGATTTCCAACTTCTACATTTGATGCCGAAACCTATCAAATCACGTCCGATTGACCTCAAATTTTGCACACAAGTCATATTCGACATTATGGACCCACTCCAACTTCCGAAATTGGAATCTGACCCCGATATCAAAAAGTCAACTTCCGGTCAAACTTCTCAAAAACCTTCAAATTTCTAACTTTAGCCAAATGACTCCAAAATGACCTACGGACCTCTGAATCCACATCCAGACGTGCTCCTAAGACCAAACTCACCATAAGAAGCTATTCCCATGCTCGAAATCCCAAATGGACACTGATAACATTCAAATGCACTTCAACCCAAATTCATAAATTTTTTCCAAGGTATCAACTTTCTACAATAGGCGCTGAAACACTCCCGGGTCTTCCAAAACCCGATCCGAATATATGCCCAAGTCCAAAATCATCATACGAACCTGTTGGAACCTTCAAATCTCGATTTCGAGGTCGTTTACTCAAAAACCACACCTTAGTTAATTTTTCAACTTAAAGTTTCCCAAATGAGAATTTTTCTTTCCAATTCAACTCCGAACTTCCCGAAATTAAATTCTGACCGCGCGTACAAGTCATAATACCTTAAGTGACGTTGCTCCTGGTCTCAAACTGCTAAACGAAGCACTAGAGCTCAAAACGACCTGTCTGGTCGTTACAACTCGCAACCTTCCTTCAACTTGCTTGCACCATAAATTTCCTTATGTTATTCTGGAACATCAAGTGAGACACTGCATCATCTAAACCTCTTCTTTACTCTCTTAACTAGACCTCTCGATACTTAGAAACCATGGGCTGGAAGGTATGTCACTAATGACACTGCTATTATTCCTGGATACTAAATCTCGATGCTTCTAGACCTCTATCTGAAGTATGGATTATCCACAACCTTCTGTACCTAAGTATCTTGTACGTTGTTCATCTTTAACTTATTTACCTTAAAATCTCACATAACGTCTTCTACTTCACTCATGACTTTTCTTCCACATAGGTATAATTTACATCCACAACCTGAAGCTCTATTGTAATACTTGCACCTCTGGTGCATACACAATCCGGTGGGAGCTTCATACTGACTTCTTATGAGGCTGGTACTTCTTCTAACTGGTCGTATCGTAGAGTCATTATAGAATATGGCTACTGTACTATCTCTTTTATACCTCTGATATTAAGAGTGATTCTGCTAGGTTCTCAACCACGATTTCTATAATTTTCTGGGTCCAATAATCAAACTCATGATTTACTTAGTTGATGCAACTTTATAGTTTCCTCTTCCCTCTGATCAACCTTTATGTAGGGTTAAGATATCTTCCGATCTGCGACTCATGGCATTAGTTATTGTAACACTCCTCCAATATATAAAAGTTTCAAGACACGCTAAATATAAAAAAAAAATTTATCTCAAATTACACTTCTATTACGGATTTAAACCCTTGTGATTGATTTTGAGTTACTCCTCTATTTATAAAGAATTGGATATACAATTAGGGGAATATTAATCATTTTAATATTAGCAATTTTTAAAAAGTGGGTATTATTAATTATCTGTTAAGGCAAAACAAAACAAAAGGAGAAAAATAATAAAACAAAACAAAAAATAAAATTAAAAAATGAAAAGAAAAGGCTTAAAGCCTTTAATGAGAAGGACGAATGCAGAAGCCTTATTCAAACAAACCAAAAAGAATTGAACAAAAGGGTAACAATACAGCAAAACAGAACGCCTCACGTTCTGTTTACTCAGTCGCAACAAAAAGGCTTAAAGCCTTATACGAAACAGAGGCAGCCACAAAATTACAACGAAAATTCTAGGGTTCTTTAAAAATCACAAATTCTTGAACTCGGGTATATAAAATTACCTATTGTCAATTATCCTAAAGTAGTAATAGGTAAGAATTGAATAGTTAATTCTCTTCTTTCTCTATATCAACAATAAATTTCATGTTTAGGTGTGAAACTTTAAAATTGATTCAAATGCACTAGTTGTTGTAGAATCGATTGTTTGACTGGTGTCAATTGGACTGGGGCCTACGTATTGGCTCGAGAAGTTTTGAGGTAAGTTGATATAACCCTTTACTAAAGTGGTTTAACTCACAAAAGCACGCATACAAGGTGTTTGATGAATTGCTTAAAAGAGTTTATATTTACTTAATTGGAGCAAGTGAGTACTTATTAACTTAGAATTGTTCTAGCAAAAGTTTAGATGATTTATTATGATATATGTGCATAAATTTTCGAATTTTTGTGTTATTCTTATATGCTATTTTCATGTTTAAAATTTATAAGAATCAAGAATCTTTAGAAATACTTTTAGATGTTTATTTCATTATTATGACATGCTTTACATTTAAGGATACCAGCATGAGCATGTACATGATGTTCCAAAAAGAAAAGATTTAGACTTGAAAAGTCACAAGAAGAAGTTTTAGAAAGAAAATATTTTTGGGAGTATCCTTTATTCTGAGAAGGGGTCATCGTCCAGGCCGAGGGTCCTGACCAAGGCGTTGACTTCCTGAAACTATTTGTGCCAAAGCAGGGAGCACACGAGCCGAGGGTCTCGTTGCTGAGAATTTACTTAGCCATATTAAGGTATGATACATGAGCGCTGAGAATCATGAAACGAGTGGCACCTCGTGGATTGGTCCTATTCGATCAGGTTGGGATCGAACCCGTGCCGATCACACGGTGACTAAGACAAAAATAGGTCAGGATAGTTGGAACTCCCAAAGTATAAAGTGAAGTATATAGTTTTTTTTATTTATTTTTAAGAAAGAAAAGGAAAAGAATTTCTTTTAGAATATTCATAAACTGTTATTATGGAATTATTTTAGAATTGTTCTTATAAGCTTTATGTTTTACATACATTTAGAACCTTTGCTCGTAATGTATATGTTATTAAAGTTTCATCCCATGTCGTTGAGACTCAGTGAGTATAATGGATGGTACTGACATTCTCTTTTGGGAATCTACATTGGTCTGCGGTACAACGTAGGAACCGGTTTTGCAGGCGAGAAAGTTACGGGTTAGGACTTCCCTCACTTCCAGTGTTATTGGTGAGCTTCGCTTTTGTTCGTGGAGTATTCCTTAGAGTCATATTTATTTAGCTATTTCTTTGTTTACTTAGGGAACTGGCTAAGAAATCTCATGTCCTGAGCAGTGCGTCAGTTTATCAGTAGAGGCTTCATAGACACAGTCGGTGGGTTAAGATTCAAATATTTTTTATAATGACTTAGCAGTATTTCATTGGTTACTACGAATAAAGTTTTGGAGTTGGTTTGTTTAAATATTTAAATTAATTAAAAGTATTTGGTTACAGTATTGCCTTGTGGCATATAAAGTTTGCAGTTATAATAGATTTGATAAGCGCATATGGTTTGCTCGGTCATGTTTAGTGATCAGGTGACGGTCCCGGCTTGTTTACAAAATGGGTCGTGACAAACTTGGTATCAGAGCATCAGGTTTATGGAGTCCTAGGGGTCTATGAAGCCGTGTTAGTAGAGTCTTGTTTATGGGTATGAAGCGCCCCATACTTATAAATAGGAGGCTACAAGCATTTAGGAAAAATCTCATTTTTTCATACTTTAGATCGTGCAGTAGAGCCTACCTCTAAAAAATTATCGTATGTATTCTTTTCTCCAAAACTCGTAGAAATGGCTCGTACTCACAACTCTGACACCAACACTCAGGATGCTGCTCAAGAAACTATTTCTACCATTGTGGCTCAAGGTAGAACTAAGAAGGGTTCAACTCATAAAAGGAGGGGTAAATCCACAAAGGGGGTCCAAGTACCCCGGGTTGAGCAAGAAGAGGGGTGGAGCATGATGATCCAGTACCTCAGGATCCAGTACTGCCCCCAACAGCAGCTCCGGCTCAGACAGTTATATCTCCAGAGGTGGGTTAGATGTTTAATGTTGTAAACAGCGCTATGGAGATGTTTGAAGCCTTCATGGCCAACCAGAACGAGAGAAGAGATGAGATTCCACCTCAATCAAATAGACAGAACAATTCTGAATCCTCAAGAGTGAATGAATTTTTGAAGTTGAGTCCTTCATTGTTCCATGGTTCTATAGCTGATGAAGACCCAATGTTGTGGCTGGAGGGTGTCAAGAAAGCCCTCCGAGCGATGAAAGTATTTGATGATGAAGTTGTGGAGCTGGCTGCTTACCAGCTTAGAGATGTGGTCGGCGCTTGGTTTGAGATGTGGGAAAAGTAAAGGGATGAAGATGATGGTCCGCCTACTTGGGAAGAATTTGAAGAGGCCTTCATGGCTAACTTTATCCCAGAAAAGGATAGGGAAGCTAAGGCGACAGATTTCTAACAACTCAAGCAAGGTAATAAAAGTGTGAAAGAGTACTACATGGAATTATATAAGGTTAGCTAAGCATTCTCCTCACATGGTTAAGACAGAAAAAGCAAAAATTCGCAGGTTTGCTGGCGGTTTGGCTTATAACATTAAGGATACGACATCAGCTGCACTGGTAGGGATGACAGCCTTATCCTCTGTTGTGGGATTCTCCAAGCACTTAGAATAGGACAGACAACAAAGGAGAGAAGAAAAAGAGCATAACAAGAAATCCCGGACAGCGGGCGGTTTAATGGTACATCCAGCGGAGGTGGATGGGATTCCTCTATAAGGAGTCATTAGCACCAGCTCAGTCCAGTCATCAGTCAGGTGGTGGGTCTTCCTTCAAATGTACTCAGAGTTATGGAAACCAGTCTCACCAGAATCAGAATTTTAGAACATCATCCTCACATAGCCAGAGTCATGCTGAGCAACATTCACACCAACAAGGTCTTTGTGGAACATGTAAGTGGCAACATTCAGGTTGCCGCAAGCTCGGATTTCATGGTTGCTATCATTGTGGAGACATTGGTAATATAAAGGCCAATTCCCCAAAGTTGCGACGTAATTTTAGTGGTGGATCAACTCGTCCTTCTAGTTCCTCAGCTACTGTAGTTAAACCACCTCAGGCTCGTAGTTTTCATAATCAGACCGGGCATGGGGTAGGCAGAGGTGCAGATCGAGTTACTCAAGGAGGGGGATAATCCCGTTTGTTTTCTACACTTGATCGTCAGAGTGCAGAGGCATTTGCAGAAGTTATTACAACTATACTTTTAGTTTGCTCACATAATGCTTATGCCATAATCGATCCAGGTTCAACGTTTTCATATGTGACTCCATACTTTGCAATTAACCTCGGGCTAGAACTTGAACAACTTAGTGAGTCATTCCTAGTATCTACTCCAGTTGGAGGGTCATTGAAAGTCACAAGAGTCTATCGAGATTGTATAGTTTCAGGCCAAGGTCACAACACCAAAGCCAATCTCATAGAGTTAGAAATGGTGGATTTCGATGTGATCATGGGTACGGATTGGTTATTTTCCTGCTATGCCATGTTATATTGTCATGCCAAGATAGTCAGGTTCCAATTTCCAAATTAAGAAGTCTTAGAGTGGAAGGGTAGTTCATCATCGCTTGTAGGTAGGTTTATTTCTTACCTTAAGGCACAACGAATGATCGATAAGGGGTGTCTCGCCTATTTGGCTCACATCACTAATCCAGAATCAGAACCACCAGCCCTCTAGTCTATGCCAGTTGTGAGAATTTCCAGAAGTTTTCCCAGATGACCTTCCTGGACTTCCTCCTGAAAGAATCATAGACTTTGGCATTGATCTCATGTCAGGCACTTATCCCATATTTATACCTCCTTATAGTATGGCTCCAGCACAACTTAATGAGTTGAGAGAACAGTTGAAAAACCTTCTTGACAAGGGCTTCATCAGGCCGATTGTTTCACCGGTGGGGTGCCCCGATCCTGTTTGTCAAGAAGAAAGATGGGTCTCTCAGAATGTGTGTCGACTATTGGCAGTTGAATAAATTACCATTACTAACAAGTACCCATTACCAAGAATTGATGATTTATTTGATCAACTTCAGGGTGCAAAGTACTTTTCAAAAATAGACTTGAGGTCGGGGTACCATTGGTTGAGAATCAGAGAAGAGGATATATCTAAAACAACCTTTAGAACTCGCTACGGGCACTATGAATTTCTAGTAATGTCCTTCAAGTTGACAAATGCTCCTGTTGCATTCATGGACCTCATGAATAGAGTTTTCAATCCATTCCTTGATACCGTTATTATAGTGTTTATAGACGATATTTTGGTATACTCTAAGAGAAAGGAAGATCATGTCGAACACCTCAGGATAGCCTTGCAGACCTTGAAGAAGAATGAGATTTTTGCCAAGTTTTCAAAATGCGAGTTCTGGTTGCAGTCAGTGGCATTCTTAGGCCACGTGGTATCTAGTGATGGCATAAAAGTTGATCCTTAGAAGACAGAAGTAGTCAAGAACTGGCCTAGGCCGATAACGCCAACCGAAATCAGGAGTTTCTTAGGGTTAGCTGGCTACTATAGACGGTTTGTAGAGGGGTTTTCCTCACTTGTAGCTCCATTAACTAAGTTGACCCAGAAAGCAGTTAAGTTCCAGTGGTCATACGCTTGTGAGCAGAGTTTTCAAGATTTAAAGAAGAGGTTGACCACTGCACTTGTGTTAACCTTGCCGACAGGTTCGGGTGGGTTCACAGTGTATTGTGATGCCTCTAGAGACCGTCTTGGTTGTGTCCTTATGCAAAATGGAAAATTTATTGCTTATGCTTCCAGGCAGTTAAAGAATCATGAAAAGAACTACCCCACACACGACTTGGAGCTTGCAGCAGTGGTGTTTGCATTAAATCTATGGAGACACTGCCTGTATGGCGAGCATTCTGAAGTGTTGACAGATCACAAAAGACTCCAGTACATTTTCAAGAAAAAATAACTAAATTTGAGACAGATAAGGTGGCTCGAGCTATTGAAAGATTATGACATCAATATCCTTTATCACCCGGGAAAAGCTAATATGGTAGCAGATGCACTTAGTAGGAAGTCAATGGGTGTCTTGGCCCATCTTGCAGTGCAAAGCCAAACTTTGGGTCGAGAAATTCAAAAACTGGTAAATGATGGAATTAGATTGGATGAGACCGAAGAAGGAGGTATAACTTCTTATGCCTTAGCGCAATCCTCTTTAGTTGCGTATATTAAGGCTAAGCAAGACAAAGATCCGTACTTAGTGAAGTTAAAAGAAGGAGTTAGAAACAAAGAAATCATTGCTTTCACCCTAGGAAGAGATGGGGTTTTGAAGTTGAATGATCGGTTATGTGTGTTTGATGTAGATGGGCTTAGAAAGACCATAATGGAAGAAGCTCATAGTTCAAGGTACTCTATCCACCCAGGTGCTACCAAAATGTATCTTGACTTGAAGAGTTGTATTGGTGGAAAGGCATGAAGAAGCAAGTAGCAGATCATGTGGCTAAATCTTTGAATTGCGAGCAAGTCAAAGTCGAGCATCAGAGGCCTGGTGGCCTAGATCAAGATATAGAGATACCACAATGGAAATGGGAGATAATTAATATGGATTTCACAGTAGGTCTACCTAGAACATACCGTAAGCATGACTCAATTTGGGTTATTGTAGACCGACTGACAAAGTTCGCACATTTCCTACCATTAAAGACGACAGATTCCACAGAGCAGTATGCACAGTTTTACATCAAAGAAATAGTCTGGTTGCATGGTACTCCAGTTTCAATCATATATGACAGAGGCCCTCAGTTCACGGCGCATTTTTGGCAGGCATTTCAAAAAAGATTAGATACCAAGGTCAATTTGAGCACCGCTTTCCATCCACAGACCGATGGTCAGGCAGAAAGGACCATTCAGACTCTCGAAGATATGTTGCGAGCATGTGTTATAGATTTTGGAGATAATTGGGATGATCACTTGCCACTTATAGAATTTGCTTAAAATAACATCTATCAGGCCAGCATCAATATGGCTCCTTATGAAGTGTTGTATGGGCGAAGATGTAGGTCTCCAGTGGGTTGGTTTGAACTAGCATAGGTGTCGTTGATTGTCCTAGAGTTTGTTTGTGAGGCCATAGAGAAAGTTCAACTAATCAGAGAAAGACTGAAAATGGCTTAGAGTCGTCAGAAATCTTATTCTGACAAGAGGCATCGTGACTTAGAGTTCATGGTTGGTGACAAGGTATTTTTGAAAGTTTCACCATTGAAAGGAGTTATGAGGTTTGGTAAGAAGGGGAAACTTAGTCCTTGATTTATTGGACCTTATGAGATTATAGAAAAGAAGGGAAATGTGGATTATGAGCTAGCGCTGCCCGTTGAGTTGTCCTTTGTTCATCCTGTCTTTCTTGTGTCTATGCTTAGAAAGTACATTCATGATGAGTCGCATATAATACCAGCCGATACCATAGAAATTAAAGAAGGCTTGACTTATGAAGAGGTACCTATAGAAATTCTTGATAGGCAAGTAAGAAAGTTGAGAACAAAATATTTAGCATCGGTAAAAGTTTTGTGGAGTAATCATGATTTAAAAGAGGCTACTTGGGAGGTCGAGGAAGATATGAGGAAGAAATATCCATATTTATTTGAGGAAAAAGGTATGTGAACTTAGGTTTGGTTTGTCATTTATATATTATTTATTAAATACAAATTAGTATGTGGTTATGTCCTTGTTAGATTATACTTAGTTGTTGAAGAGATTTAGTTTCTGTTAGAGTATATTTATTTAAGAATTAGTGTCATGCTAGAGTATATTTAATCCATTAAAGTTATTTACTTTTTGCAGAAGTGTTGTGCTTTATATTTTGGTTGGTTATTGTGGTACCTCCTTGTCGGAGTGTTAGTAATTAGTTTATGGGTTGTGTATGGTGCCTATGAATGGCCTGTTATGGTATATTTGGATGTGGTTGTTGTAGTTGTGGTATTTGTGACAGGGATTAATTTTTGGATAGTCCAATTTACAGGGAAAACTCTGCCGAAAGTTTTGAAAATTTAGGGAGTTAGCCAAAATTTTGAGTCCCTTAGAAAAGCGAGTACTGCTAAGAACACTTAAAAAGTTCAAGGACTTAAAGGATGATTGCTAGCTTAAGAATAAAGCCCTAGCAACATTCGAGGACGAATATTTTTAGGGAGGGAAGATTGTAACACTCCTCCAATATATAAAAGTTTCAAGACACACTAAATATAGAATTTAATTTTTTTTATCTCAAATTATACTTATATTACGGATTTAAACCCTTGTGATTGATTTTGAGTTACTCCTCTATTTATAAAGAATTTGATATACAATTAGGGGAATATTAGTAATTTTTAAAAAGTGGGTATTATTAATTATTTGTTAAGACAAAACAAAACAAAAAGAGAAAAATAATAAAACAAAACAAAAAATAAAATAAAAAAAGAAAAGGCTTAAAGCCTTTAATGAGAAGGACGTATGCAGAAGCCTTATTCAAACAAACCAAAAAGAATTGAACAAAAGGGTAACAATACAGCAAAACAGAACGCCTCACGTTCTGTTTACTCGGTCACAACAAAAGGGCTTAAAGCCTTATACGAAACAGAGGCAGCCATAAAATTACAACGAAAATTCTAGGGTTCTTTAAAAATCACAAATTCTTAAACTCAGGTATTAAAATTCCCTATTGTCAATTATCCTAAAGTAGTAGTAGGTAAGAATTGAATAGTTAATTCCCTTCTTTTTCTATATCAACAATAAATTTCATGTTTAGGCTGTGAAACTTTAAATTTGATTAAAATGCACTGGTCGTTGTAAAATCGATTGTTTGACTGGTGTCAATTGGACTGAGGCCTACGTATTGGCTCGAGAAGTTTTGAGGTGAGTTGATATAACCCTTTAGTAAAATGGTTTAACTCACAAAATCACGCATATAAGGTGCTTGATGAATTGCTTAAAAGAGTTTATATTTGCTTAATTGGAGCGAGTGAGTACCTATTAACTTAAAATTGTTCTAGCAAAAGTTTAGATGATTTATTATGATATATGTACATAAATTTTCAGATTTTTGTGTTATTCTTATATGCTATTTTCATGTTGAAAATTTATAAGAATCAAGAATCTTTAGAAATACTTTTAGATGTTTATTACATTCTTATGACATGATTTATATTTAAGGATACCAGCATGAGCATGTACACGATGTTCCAAAAAGAAAATATTTAGACTTGAAAATTCACAAGGAGAAGTTTTAGAAAGAAAATATATTTGGGAGTATCCTTTATTCTGAGAAGGGGTCATCGTCCAAGCAGAGGGTCCTGACCAAGGCGTTGACTTTCTGAAACTACATGTGCCAAAGTAGGGAGCACACAAGCCGAGGTTCTCGTTGCTGAGAATTTACGTAGCCATGCTAAGGTATGATATACGAGCGCTGAGAACCATGAAGCGAGTGGTACCTCGTGAATTGGGCCTATTCGATCAGGTTGGGATCGAACTCGTGCCGATCACACGGTGACTAAGGCAGAAATAGGCCAGGATAGTTGGAACTCCCAAAGTATAAAGTGAAGTTTTTTTTTAAGAAAGAAAAGGAAAAAAATTACTTTTAGAATATTCATAAACTGCTATTATGCAATTATATTAGAATTGTTCTTATAAGATTTATGTTTTACATATTAGAGCCTTTGCTCGTAATGTATATGTTATTAAAGTTTCGTCTCCTGTCGTTGAGACTCACTGAGTATAATGGATGGTACTGACGTTCTCTTTTGGGAACCTACATTGTTCTGCGGTACAATGTAGTAACCGGTTTTGCAGGAGAGCAAGCTACGGGTTAGGACTTCCGTCACTTCCAGTGCTATTGGTGAGATCCGCTTTTGTTCGTGGAGTATTCCTTAGAGTCATCTTTATTTAGATATTTCTTTGTTTACTTAGGGAACTGGCGAAGAAATCTCATGTCCTGAGCAGTGCGTCAGTTTATCAGTAGAGGCTTAGACACAGTCGGTGGGTTAAGATTCAGATATTTTTTTATAATGACTTAGCAGTATTTCATTGATTACTACGAATAAAGTTTTGGAGTTGGTTTGATTAAATATTTAAATTAATTAAAATTATCTGGTTACAGTATTGCCTTGTGGCATATAAAGTTTGCAGTTATAATAGATTTGATAAGCGCAGATGGTTCGCTCGGTCATATTTAGTGATCGGGTGCCGGTCCCGGCTTGTTTAGAAAATGGGTCGTGACAGTTATTTGCCTTAGCCTTTCATGGACGCTATGGAATATCCAGGATACAACCTTTTAACAATTCAATCCGTTGTCTATGACCTGGACTCAATTTTTTCTTTTAACTTATACCGGGGTCTTCTACGGCTGTATGATTGTCAACATATATGTTGCATGGATAATATTTCGAAATCTTAAGTGCATTCATAACGTAACTAAATCTGGATCATTGATCGAATAATTCCTTGTGTTCCTTATCAGCTTTCTTTAAATGTAAGCAATTACTTTTCCAGGTCGTTCTGCCACTTGTTTCATGCATACTTGGCTTATCTTAGTTCCCACACACGCCGGAAATTTTGTTCAACTCACATGATCTCAAATATTACTTTTTACTTTACTTCCCGTTCATTAGCCACGATAGGTGCCACTTTCTTATGGAGTGCATACGATGTTGTAGTGAGACTTTTTTTACAAGACCATTTCCTCTTTAGGTCACTGTGCTTAGGTTGAAGCCTTATTCCTTACTTCCGTAGCTAGGCTTTCATTGTAATACTTAGGGAGGACCCTCTGATTCATGCAAGGCTGCAAGCTTATTACATCGTATACTCGAGAGGATTTTTGATGTTCGTACTCATATATAATTATCTCTAGTTACTTATCTCCACGCCCTTGTGATTATAGGGTTGCTTTTGAACTTAAATTTTGATTGTCTTCCCAGTGGGACTCTATTTTATTTCCATAATACTCATATGGTACATTTAACTACCCTAACTCCTATCTGAATATTTCTCAAGGATCACGATGTCATATCTGCGAGACTGAATTCCCTTTGTTGGGGTTCACTATGTTTATCTTGTACGATCTGTTGATTTGTCTGTATCTTCTTGTCTAGCCATAACTAGGTTTTTGCTGAATCAACTACTAACTACTCGTTGGCCCATTCTCATATCTATATTCCGCGTAATCTCTCTTGGGTTATTTCTTTGTCTTAACTTACCTCTCGCACTAGCTCATTATGTCTCAAGTGTTCATTTACACTTATTTATCAATAACATCCTGGGGAAACCCTTACTGCCTTCCCTGACATTGTACTTACATAATGTTCTCGAGTCGTAGCATATCTGTAGGATTTAGATAAGTGTGATCTCATTCTTTTCTCATTTTTATCGCATTCTTCCTTTACCATTACATAGTTACTAGAACCACTTAATTCTGACTTAATGCCACATCCCTCCATATTCCCTCCTTTAGGGGAGTACTAATATTTTGTGCTACGATGATCTATGTATAGATGTTTTACCTCTTCATTTTTGGCGTCTTTTCAATTCATCGATGACCCTTAATTGCCTTGTGGTAACGTTTATGTACCAAGGATAACGAAATTTCCTTACTCGCGAGGGTGACACTTAGTATAACTGGCACATACAGTCCCTTAAGCTTAACTTTGCTCACATTACTTGCTTTAGAGAAGCGTCTTCCTGAATAACCATTCTCTGAATTTCTCATGATTCTTCTTATGTTGTCCACTCTATTATAGCCAGAACGAAATATGAAATTCTCATGATACCGACTATTATCAAATCACTCAGCCCCTAATTCATGTTTAGTTTATCTTGTTCATCAGTATATACTAATTTCTATTATTCTGGGGTCTAACTTTTTCTTTTGCTAATCATGTTAGAGTCACGACTTATTTTTCGAAATGAAGATATGACTTTATGGCCGATATTCTTTTGTTGTCTCAAGGCCTGTCACCTCTAGTCTTTTCCTTCATTTGACTATAGACTTCGTAATACTGTCATCTTTTTTATCTACTGTTGTCATCCATGTATCATAACTTACTCATAATTCTTCCAGTGCCTATCTTTGTAGTACTCATATCTAGCTTTACTATTTTAAAGTGCACTTTCTAGGTGTCTCACAAGGAGATCTATTAGCACATTTGTAATATCTTTCAGTAATGTCAACTAACTCAAACAATCTATCCATCATTTTGGGTTACTCTAACCCCAGCCGGATCCTGATATCCCGTCCTTCTCTTATACCACTTCTGTTAACCCCCATAGGGCATAACTGGAATGGATATGACCAATTGTATATACCTCTGTTACTATTGAAGGTAACTCAAAATGCTTATATCTCTATGCCTGAGTTGAAAATACCGATAATCTTCATTAACTGGGTACCTCTTACCCTTTTTCACCTTGCTCCTTTTACTTGCTGGATTTTATGTCTACTTTTCGATTCTCTTATTCCTTTTTACCGTAAAAATGGATAGGCATTCATGCCTTAGGGATCCTTATCAAGAAGCTTACACATCTTAGTATACACATGGTTTGTTGGATATCTCATATTTATCAAAAATAATCATGATGCAAAAATCGAGTTCCTCTAACTCAATTCTTCCACAGCTATATCTCTTACCAACTGTCTTTCTGGTGTTTGGTACGCAACAAGAAAAATAACTTCTCAAGAGTATTCATAAATAATTTAGATATAATAAACATGAAGCTATAAACTTTCGAACGAACAACTTTTCGAACCCTTCATAAACTTTTGAACCACTAAACTTTCGAAACCGCAAAATTTTGAACCCGTAAACTTTATAATTTCTAAACCCGTAAACTTCCAAACACATAAACCTCCGAACTCATAACTTTGGAACTTGTAAAATTTCGAACCTGTAAACCGAAAGATTAAAACACTAAAACTAAAAATATATATATAAAAAAAAAATCTTGGGGGGGAGGGGGGTTGTGCAGAAAACGAAAAAATAGAAATTTGAAATCATAAAAAAAAATTAAAAAAAACTTTATTTTTGTGCGGGGTGGGGGCAGTGGGGTTGGTGGGGTAGGGGGAGGGCTGGCGGTGTCACGCCTCGAACCAGGGGGAGGCGAGACCGGCACCCGGTGCCTCACTTATCCTTGCGTACCAACTTGCGACTAAGGGATTCTAAACATATAATGTCATACTTTGGCCATGGGCCACATTGCAAGATAATTTGTGAAGCAAGATACAAAACTGAACGGAAACTAACCCTGACCAAACATCAAGATAAAGTTGGGCCGACAAGGCCATCATAACTACTACAGCTATCAAACTAACAAAATATACATACTAGGACTACAAGCCCAACATATTGTACTAACTGACAGGATATATCTACAAGCCTCTACTGATGGATGTACTGTGATCGAAACAGAGCCCCGACCTACTCACTACATATATACATATATATATATACATGATGTACATAAAGCTCTAGACCCAGCAACTCCGAAGGGCATGGAGCTTACCGATCAAGCTGAACTCGGGCAACACCTACTTAGGAGGTATACCCATCTGTCTGTCTGAACCTGCACGCATGAAATGCAGCGCCCCCAGAAAAGGGACGTCAATACGAAATAATATACCGAATATATAAAGCAATATACTGAAAGCTGAAACTGAACTGATAATATAATAACTGAAAGCAACTGGAGTCAAAGATAATCTGAAGATATGCTTACCTGCTGATACTAACCCAACTCTCCCAATATAGTAATTAAAATAGGTGTCCGGCCTTATAAGGCTCGGTATATATATAACTGCTCTGACATAGTAGAGCTCGCTCATAGGCGCTCTGTCACAGTAGGCTCGGTATATAACTTACCATCTAATCGGAGGTTGCCCAATAGGGGCCTGCCCACCGATTATAGCTCTATGGTGGTGAAAATACTGTAATATTGTATATATATAGACCCTCTGCTCTCTTGACTGGAAGAAGATAATACTCAATTGAATATAAAGTCCCGATAAGAGAGAATACTATAACTTATGAGACTAGGATAATGTATATAAATTCGGGAGTATGAACTTCTCTTTATACCTCGTTATCAGACACATGTAATTACGAGATCATGCCAAAATGAAGGAATGGCTTAGCCTTAACATACCTGAGCCGATTCTCTTGACAATCCCTCTAACACATGTTAATTACGACAAAACATGCAACGGCGGATTGGAGTAGGGAAAAATCCGTATGATATTCTTGATATCATAACACGTTATTTCTTATCCGACTAATATTCGCTCCATACTCTAAATCACCAAACAATTCCTTCAGCCTTCTTCTGTCACGTCTTCAAAATTTCTCCAAGCTATATCATTAACAAAGAAACCAACCAAAGGTAAATAAGGACTCATTATACACATTGGTGTTATGTCCAAAACAAAGGTATATCAAAGACTTTCACGTGTAAAGTAGGCACCATATGTGTTATGATTCATCATACATATTGGTGTCACTTGGCTTATCTTTAATGACATGTGGCAGCCCCAAAGGAGATCTTTATCCACTTAATTATCATAATTAATATCATAATTATCCTCACAATTAATCAATTATTCACATAATTAAGAATTATCTCAAATTACTTAAAATACTACTTATTTTTAGCACATCTTATACCTCACACTATCATGGTCATGTGTTGCCTTGTATGGCACTAGTCCATAAATACCGGGTATTATAGCTTGGACCGTATTTTTATCTCAAATTGTCAAACTTCGACGAAACTCATCTTCTTCGATTTGCTTACCCTCTCACATTCACGAATTTACTTATCACTTGTTTGAAATAACTAATACTTATAATCCCAAAAGTAACTTTTTTTTCGGGTAGAGGGGGGTAGGATGGGTGGTGACGAAAAAAAAAATTGGAAAGAAAAATAAGCCATTTTTGGAGAGCGGGGTGGGGTGGGTAGACATGGGGTGGGGTTAGGTGGATGGGTGTGGGGTGTAGGCGGGTTGGTGAGGGTGGGGAATAAGGTTGAGAAGGAGTTTTGAAAAATATTTTCCCTTTTATTGATTAAAAAAATATTTTTCTTCGTACCAAACACACCTTAAGGAAAGAGGAAAAATTATTAAATTTACCCGATTTTGCACGCGTGCGCACACATATGTGTGTATATAAAGGTGGATGTGAATCGTGTTATCGTCCCGTGATCTTTTGCTTCTCATCTTGTAATCCAAAATAAGGAAGCGTATTAAAAAAGAAATTGACCTTGAAAACTTTGTTTTTCGTACTAAAAATATTTTCTTGATTGTGCAAGATTTCGTATAGGTGGATTTTTATTTTATTTTTTGAAGAAGAAGAAGAAGCAAAAAAGTTTGCATATTCTTAGCCTGGTTGAATTCCTTTCTCGCAGCGGAAATGTCAGCAATTGAATCCAGTATATAATCAATTTCTGTTACATATTGAGTCAATCACATTCTTGAAATGTGGAGGATTATCAGCATTCCATGATACTTGTGTGCCAACTCCCAAGAAACTCAGGCAACAACCACTTCCTCACATGATATAAATGTTATAATAGTTAAGTTTCCCCTTTGCACACAAGCACCAAAAACAAAAAACAATGGCAAGGCTATTCTATATTATGATCATTCTCTTGCTTGTTTTAGCAACATCAGCAATTGCTGAACCTTCTTGTAAAACAGTTGCAAAAGGGATAGTACCCTGTGTGTCTTATATTAGAGGGAAACATCATAAATTGGACAAGCCATCAAATAAGTGCTGCAAAGGACTGAATGACATAGCCAAAAATGGCAAGGATCGTGTAGCTGTTTGCAAGTGTATAAAGATAGCACTTTCGCGTATTCATTATGATCCCACTCGTATCACACTTGCTTCACAACAATGTCATACGCCTTCATCTCTGCCTCCCGTTGGCCAAAACACTAATTGTGCTAGGTAATTTTTTGATTCGATAGATATATATAGCACGAATATAGCAGGTTGATTTAAAGTAGATTGACAGCCGATAATATTTGAAAACATGTACTTAGAGTTTAATTTCTTATCACTACTAGCTAGCTTATGATAGTGTTTAAACCATCAGATTGAAATTAATCGGTAACTGTTTACAATAAACATGATCGTACAAAAGAAAATAGAGTAATTAATAACTTGCTATTATAGGTTAAAGTATATTGATAGTGTAAACAAAATTTATGTCGTCAATGAAGATAATTTGAAGAATCTATAACTAAGTTCTCACTCACTGTCGTAAAATAGCAGTGGTTGAAATTGTACCCACAATTGACTTAAAATTTTGTGTATGCTCTCCACGCCAGGAGAAATAAGAAGTTTATATAAACTCTAGGCTCCTACTGCTACTGATATTTCTTTCCCAAATTAAATGAATGATCCCGTTTTATTTCAATGGTGCAGGGCGATCTGAATGTTGCAAATGGATGTTGGCTAATATATAAAACGGCATATGATGATGTTGGAAGTCAAAAACAAAATAAAAATAAATGGCAAATAATCATGTATAAAGCTGCATTCTCATGAAGAAATTATACTGATAATATAGGGATCCCTTTCTTCTATGTGAATATTTAATTCGTGCTACTTAACTATATGTGAAACGAAATAAAATGAGTTGGCTGTGGTGGACTACTTTTGCAATTGTTCACGTACTAATGAAGAACTTGTCCATTTTATTTTTTCTCAAAGCTTCAAGGTGGGGGGTTTAGGCATAACCCAAACCTGTATAACGTGTAATTAAGTTACTTCCCCCACTTGAGAATGTAATGCAGTTCTTTAATGCTGTCCAGAACGGCAAGAGTTAAAAAACTAGGCTCATAACTTCTTTGTCGTGTCTAAGTGGAAATGGCCAAAGTAAAATTGATAAATAAAGACATAATTAAATAACGATCATGGACCCAATGTCTAACCAAAAGAGGGGAGGTAATGATAAATGAACTTTCTTTATTAGAAAACAAAACAAATTAAAGGGAAAACTTCGTATTGACTAATTCAACAAATTTCTTTTAAAATTATATATGATGCTTATAAACTTGGTAAAATGAGTATAAAAAGTAAGGTTGGTGTGACGACCAATGACTTATTGGGAGCAGCGTTCAGCAGTATCGACATCTAACTTAGAATATATAGTAGGCTATTTATCTATTAAAACAACTCATTTAGCTTCACGCGATCAATTTATTCAATAACCATGCATAAATCCATTAGCATATATAGGGCATTGTTTGCTTTTCTTTACCTAGTTTCCCATAACTTAAACTAATAGTCAAAAACCTTGTTGAGAGTTTGTTGGAATCAACTAAATAAAGTCATACTCCTATAGAAATATAGATACAATTAATCTTTTGGCCACCAAAAAACGGAAGCTTGCGTGAAAGTAGTTCAGATGAAACACTATAACATTTAACCAATCGTCCTTTATATATATATATCAGTGCTTGTAATTTTTATTCATACGTAAAAAAGAGTTGCTACAGCTGCTGAGATCAATCTATATAAAGTAATATGGAGGAAAAGAAGTACGTCGTTGAGGTTGAGAAAGCTAAACAAGGCAGAGATGAAAAGCCATCAGTAGGACCTGTTTACCGTAATGTCTTAGCCAAACATGGTTTCAGGCCTTTATCTTATGGACTTGAAAGTTGCTGGGATATTTTCCGGTTAGTTCCCTTTTTAGTTTTATGCTCTTAATATTTACTTGTAATACTTTATAAGTGATCTTTGTAAATAGTTTTTACTTCCTCATTGCACACTACTAACTTAACTCTCATTATATTTCCTTTTAGCCTGTAGATTGCAGCAGAAATTTTGAATGCCACATTTTTCCAAAATCTTAGTAGGCGTTTGGCCATATGTTTTGGATTTTTTTTTTAAATATGTGTTTGTTTATAGAATTAATCTAGCTTTTGGGAGATTTTAAAAACCAAAACGTCAAATACCAAATATAGCTTAAGACTTATTTTTGGGCCAAATCATGACCATTTGGGACTTTTTAGCTGAAAAAAAGGGACTTTTTAACATGTCAAAACTTGCCCGGAAATTCATGTTCAAACACCTTTTCAATTTCAAAACAAACTTCACCCAAATCAATTTTTCCAAAAAATATTTGGGAATCTATGTTCACGCGGGTCTTTAGCTCCAGTTTGGCCATAGATTTTGGCTTCATTTTTTCAAAAAAATTTTGAAAACATTGTTTGTTTATGAAATATGATCATGTTTTGGAAAAAAAATTCGAAATTTTCAAGTTTCCAAAAATTATTTAGGACAGTTTTTGGATGAAAATTTTCTTCCACTCACAAAACCTTAACTTTTCTTCAAATAAAATGCATGTTCAAACACAACTTCAACTTTCAAAAAATTATTTTTCAACACAACTTTAGAAACTCTTTTTTCAAGTTTCAATCAAATCTATGTCCAAACACTAGGTTAATTTCGACCAAGCTTTGTACTAGCAACTTTTTGTGATACTATAAAGTTTGAGCCATTTTTTGTTACGAAAAATAGTTCAATGACTTCTGTAATACTTAGGTAAAATTTATCCATTTTCCTTATACTCTTTTTAGGAAAAAAAGATGAAATTTAGAGGATAAAAATCTGAAAATTGGAATATATATATACGACTTGTTTGAAATCTCTGAGGACGCATTTGGGCTGGATATATCCAAAGTGATATGAGGCCCAGTGGGCCACTACTATCGTCTTCAACATCCGTCAATACCCGCGGAAAAAGAGAAATGGTAACGGGCAAATGATTATTTTTTCTTCTTTTGGTCCGAGTCGAATGATGAGTTAATCATATATACATTAATATACCTACATGTACGTTGAGTAGTATGTCTTGTCTAAAAACTCCATACTGTTACACTCTTATTTTGTTCATTTTGGGTCCACAAGACGTTTCCTCACGTGAATTGTGATAATGCGAAAATATTTTTATTAGATGGGTAAATCCAGAAATTTTGTTTAGTTGAATTGTGTATATCCGTTTCAGCAAAAAGTTTCAACTTTTTATTGTAGTTCACTAGCTGCAGTTAATCTAAACTTGACTTTTTGTTTTGGTGCAGTGAGTCTGTCACAAAATTTCCAGATAGCCGAATGTTAGGTGAGCGGGAAATGTTTCATGGTCAGGTATTCATCCTTTTACTTTCAACCCACATTTTTATTTATTTATAAAGAGGCTACAAATCCTCTTATATATTTCTGGTTCTGCAGATTCATCAACAAATTAAAATTTGCCACTTGTCTTTAAGAAACTTTTTAAAATTCATGAATGACTTCTATGAACTTCATGTTTCAAGTAACATATAAGGTTTTAGAATCTCCTCGGATTACACATTCTTTAGTGGAACTTTCAATTTGTTTGAGAAAAAAAATACAGATTTCTGGTTTTATAAGCTCAGGTTTTAGAAGAATTTTCTTCCTTTTGTCGTTGCTGATAATTGTATTGATTTCCATGATTTTATGTCTTTGTAGGCAGGTAAATACGTTTGGTTAACTTACAGGGAAGTGTATGATCTAGTGTTGAAAGTTGGAGCTTCTATTCGTATCTGCGGTGTCAAGCAAGTAAGTATTTCATACTTTAAAGTTAAAGAATGACACGTGTAACAGCCCAGCCTACTAGTGATATTGTCCGCTCTGGGCCTAGGTCCTCACGGGTTTAAATCGTGTCACTAGGGTCTGAGACTTGTTAACTTATATACCCAGCATCCCTCTTGTGTTTTACCGATGTGGGACTCTGTCTAAAGTCTGGGGTGGTACAGCAGGAACCTTCATTCAATATAGAGTGTTGTACAATTTTTGAGTTAATGTTCCCAATTAACTCAAATCTCTTAACAAGCTTAGAAACATTTCCTTGAAACTGTTACAGAAGAGATGCAGTTTTGTCAGAACCATGGACTAAATTCCGTTGTCTGATGAGTTTTTATCTGATTGCTCATATACAGGGTGGAAGATGTGGTATATACGGCGCCAATTGCTCGAACTGGGTCATAAGCATGCAGGTATACAACTTCCAATATGCTTAAGTTTCTGAATACAGCTCTTTCAACGTCTGTTGTTTGTCTACTAAGATGATACATGCTATATGTTTGGAGATGGAGAGTATCCAGCAAATGTACACATAACTAATGAAGTCTTTCCCTTCTCTGGTTCTGAGACAGAGGCGTTAGTGCAATATAAGACTATCTTTTGAGGCCCTCATGATCATTTTCTTTTGAAGTTTTGCAAATCTTTTGTCATCACCTTTTTGCTTATACTTTTGTTGCAGCATCTTTTCTGCACTCTTCTATGCCTTGATTTCTACACTTTCGGTTTGTGTATGAGGGGTACGTCCTGCAGTTTTACTGTCCAGGGGGTATTCCAAGGATAACTTGTCACTAATTGGATGGAAAAACAGATTAATTTCATTACATAATGAATATTTTGCAAATATGAATTGGATAATGGTGTTGTTTCAATGTCTTTTCCATATAGTACATCAACTAGTATATAGTGTCCAATAAGCAAAGTAAGCAAAATGGTCTATTTCTTTTGCAGGCTTGCAATGCTCATGGTCTTTATTGCGTCCCCTTATATGACACTCTAGGTAAGCATGTCACCTCTCCAGACCCTTTCCCCTTCTCTTCCTGAAGAGAACGCAAAAATAAAGAAGATGCTGCAGTATTAAGAAAATCCGAAAGAGGACAATATATGTTAGCATGATTAGCATATTGTTAGAACTTAGGAGTAATGTTTTGGTATATCTTACAAATTGCATTTATCAGGAGATAACATCGCAGCTACAAAAAAGTATGTTAAACTATCTTGATATGATGTCCTAATGGAGAAACCATGATGAGAAATCTAGATAGTCAATTTATGCACAGATGTAAGGATTGTTTGAGCAAGCCTGAATGTGTTATTTCTGTGACTGGTGAGTTGTATATACAAAAATAGGTACTAGCAAGATATAGTAGGAGAGCAGACACATTAATATTCAGGTCAATTCAAAAGGACACAGTCATTGCTTTAATCGGTTTTATAGGAGTTTGCAGCGTTTTGCAGCAGTTTTGTCAGATTTGGTTTATCTAGATCATATGCAGCTAATCATAGATATAGAGACAAACACAAGATTTGTGTAATTATTGCTAGGAATAGGGTGATTAAGATTTTCATTTTTCTATTCCAATATATAAATGTTACCAGTCATTATCGGAACATTATTATGGCTTCAGGTGCTGGTGCAGTTGAGTATATTATTTGCCATGCAGAAGTTTCCATTGCTTTTGCAGAGGAAACAAAAATTTCTGAGGTAATAACAGTCGCACTATATTATGTCACTTTATCAGTTTTGATCCACTTCACTAGTCTACATATCTCCTATTTTTCTTCACATTCTTGTATATTTCTTTGTCCGCCTGAAGTTCTCTCCATCAGGAACTGACTGTTTACTTTTTGTACATTTTAGGTGCTCAAAACTTTTCCTAACGCTGGAAAGTTCCTGAAAAGTAAGTAACTACTGTTTTAACCTCTCATGATTATCATCTTAAAGGTGCTAAGTTTGTCACTCTTTTTTGTAGCTCTTGTTAGCTTTGGTAAGGTCGCACAGGAACAGAAAGAGATGGCTGGAACTTTTGATTTGAAATTGTATTCTTGGGATGAGTTCTTGCTACTGGTGAGTTACTTGGAGCTATCATTACAGTCATGTCTTCCTCCTTTTTTGTCTATGGTAGAGAAACATTCTTCACTGGCTGAAATAATTCTTCCTGGATTTCCCACTTCCTAGCTTTTGCCTTTATTAATAAGTTTTAGTAGTATATATATGTCAAGCAAGAACGGTCTACTTTTCTTATACTAATTTCTACTGCTTTCTGTCCTTTTTGTTCTAATTCACATTTCAACTTTTGAGTTATTATCGTGGGAGCAACATGTTCAATGGGGTCTGTCGTTGCAAACGATAGATGGTGTGTCAAACCTGTACCACATTGAAATGGTAGAATAATGCTTGGAATATTCACCCTAGATCAGTTTTAACAATAGGGCCTGAACCCAACTCCATTTTATGGAAGGTGCTCATCCTCTTATGTTCATAACTGGGTGTAAACTTCTATCCAAGACAACTTGAAACTTATGGTTATTGAAACATTTGCATGCATATCAGTTATCAACTTTCATATACCCTTCAAGAAGATTTTCACTTTCATAAACAGATTTCATTATAAATTGGTCAACATTAACCAGCATACTTAGTAGCTATATTCCTATTATTGATACTAACTTTCCAAATACTAATACAACTTATTTTCCAATTCCATTTTCTGTAATTTGTATTCATATTCAGCTTTAATCTGCAGGGAATGCAAGAGAAATTTGATCTTCCTGTTAAAAAGAAAACAGATATCTGTACAATCATGTACACAAGTGGAACAACTGGTGACCCAAAGGGAGTCATGATTTCCAATGAGAGCATTTTAACTCTTATTTCTGGAGTGAACCACCATATGGAGACGATGAATGAAGAGGTAATATAAATGATCCTTGTTCTTTCTTCCAAGACAGCAAAAAGTCTTCAGTAGTTTGTCAATCAGGATTTATGCAAGTAGTAGTTTCATATATATACCATATATACTATTATGTCTCAGGCTGTTTATTTTTCTTTTTATTCAACTTTTTCGTGTTCATTTACAAATCTCTCTGTGGTATGCAGTTCACTGATGAGGATGTATATCTGTCGTACCTTCCTTTAGCGCACATATTCGATCGGGTCATTGAAGAATTATTCATTTCCAAAGGTGCATCCATAGGTTTTTGGCATAAGGTAAGTGAAGAACACATGGAGAATTTTTGTGGCTTGAAATACTTGAAAATAACGATGCTTTATAAACTGAACCCTCAGGACGTTAAACAACTGATTGATGACATCAAAGAGCTAAAGCCAACTGTATTTTGTGCAGTTCCGCGTGTACTGGACAGGATTTATTCAGGTGAAAGCTGCAAGCTAACAGCACTGCATGATGTTTTACTATAGCAAGACAGCCATGTGCTTAGGATGTACTTTACCATTGTTTTAGAGGGGGGTTGAGACTTCCTAAAACTTGGTCAAACCCAAACAACCATTTCATTACTTCCGGAGTCCTGCTAGATATTACAATCTGTTAAATTAGTTCTTGAAAACCATTTCCTACGTGCCAAAAGTTAAGTATAGATAAACTCTCTCTTCCCCACTCTTGCTAGGATTTTAAGAAAGCATAGCTATTGGGACAGTGTAGAAAGGTTTGGACACTAGAGAATAATTTATGTTTTAGACAATGTCATCTCATCTCTTTATTTCTTTTAGGAATTGATTCTCAGACAGGCCCTCCGAAATTGGAGGCCCCACACTAATCTCCTCACAACATTCAGGGATAAAGATTACAGAAAACAAGGAGTATTGAAATTCATGAATAAATGCTTTTAATCAGGAAATTTTTCTTGAACTGCTATAGAAGATTTCCATTTTAATTGCTAGATGAACTTCTCTTTTTTGCCTCCTGTGAAGATGCTATCAGTTTATAATCCATATTCATAGCAACAGATTCTTGCATTGTTTGTGCACAATTCAAGTTAGACGCTTAAATGTTTAACTATTTCCACTTTCAGGTTTGGTGGAGAAGATTTCTTCTGCTGGTTTCCTTAAGCATAAGCTGTTTAACTTTGCTTATAACTAGTAAGTGCCCGTTTGATTCTGTTTGCAATGGAAAAAGAGAAGTCATCTTAAAAATGTGCTTCCTTCTTTTGTTCTGTACTATCTTCCTTATTGTGGAAGAATATAACAATCAGAATGACATTTAAATGGTAAAAGTTTTTTAGTTGATGACCTTTCCGAAGTGCTGCATTACTTGAGTCCATGTCTCTGACAAAGCCAGATATGCACATCTGACACTCATGACGGTATATACCTGTGTGGCTTCTATAGGTGCACATGCAAACACATAGAAATGTGCTTGTAATTAAGAGCTAAATTTTATATACATGTACAGACTCCTTGCTGTATAAAAATTTTTATGTGCAGAAATAGACCTCTCAAATAAGTTACTGTGTATGTAACTCTGATCACATACAACACATATTTTTGCAGCAAATTAGGTAACTTGAGTAAAGGGTATAAACATGCAGAGGCAGCTCCTATTTTTGACAAAATAATTTTCAACAAGGTAAGAAACAATTGCTTGTTTCTCAGCAGCTTCTTTTTCATCCTTTTCTCCCCATCTTTGGTGTCACAAAGAACAGTTTTCTGCAGTGAGTTGCTAATGCCTTATGTGATGACTGCTAATTTAGGTGAAGGAGGGTTTAGGAGGAAACTTGCGTCTCATTCTATCGGGAGCAGCACCTCTCTCTTCCACTGTTGAAACCTATTTACGAGTTGTGACATGTGCCAATGTTCTTCAAGGATATGGTACTTGTTATTGTTTATCATAAATTTCCACTTACAAAGAGTTTTCCTAATGTATGCATGTAAAAACTCATTAGGTACTAGTACTAAGTTCTTAATTAAACATAATAAGCATGAATAAGATGCTAACTTTTCTATGCAATTTTTGGAGTATCATTTATTTTTTCTTTGTTCCCAAACTTGTCATCAGACAAGAAGCCTTTTTCTGATTTTTATCGATGCCAATCAGCCAGAAGCCATATAAATGGTTTCCGTTTCCTCTTTCAGCAACCTGTATTTACATCAACAACTTCTTTAGGTATAAGTCATAAAAGAGCTTATAGTTTCAATTAGTTACTACTATTTCCCTCCCTTTTGCTGTTTGTTCAGACTATAGGCATGACCACATTTTTGAACTTGCTAATTATACTTTGCACAGAGATCTTAATGAAGTTTTGAGTTGAAGACGAAAAAATGTTGTGAACCAACTCTAACTTCTCGGTATATGCTGTAGGTTTAACAGAGACCTGTGCAGGGTCATTTGTTGCAAGGCCAGATGAACTTGCAATGGTTGGTACTGTGGGTCCTCCTTTGCCAATTATAGATGTGTGTCTAGAGTCTGTTCCTGAAATGGGGTATGACGCCCTTGGAAATACCCCTCGTGGAGAGATATGTATAAGGGGCAAGTGCTTATTCTCAGGATACTACAAGCGCGAAGACCTCACCAAAGAGGTTTTGGTCGATGGATGGTTCCACACAGGTAAGACTGGACATTCTCAACCCAATTTCGTAGTTTTGTATAGCTTGCCTCATAATGTTGCTTACAATAAATTTGCAACAGGCGATGTTGGTGAATGGCAGCCGGATGGGAGTATGAAAATAATTGACCGGAAGAAAAACATTTTCAAGCTCTCCCAAGGAGAATATGTTGCAGTTGAGAATCTGGAGGGCATTTATTCTCTTGCCTCTAGTGTGGATGCGGTAAGCTTGTTGTATTTTACAGATTTCTTGAATATTAATGTTGTACTAGAAGAAATCACATATAGTAAACTCAGTTAGTTTTGGCTTATCCCGCTTAAGCTATATTCCATTTGTCCTTCAGTATTAAATGATCAAATCCACTCTAGATACAGTTGCATCGTCACATTTTATCGTGAGAAAATCTTCTGCACATTTGAAACAGATATGGATCTATGGCAGTAGCTATGAGTCATTTCTTGTTGCCATAGTGAATCCCAATATGGCTGCTCTTCAGTCCTGGGCCGAGGAGAATGGAATTACCGGAGATTTTGATAATATATGTGAAAACCCAAAGGCAAAAACATATATTCTATCAGAACTAACCAATACTGCTAAGGAAAAGAAGGTCATCACTCATCCTGTATCTACATATATGCAGTAGAGTCCTTGTTTTATTCTCATTTAGCTTTGAATGATTGAATGTATGTGATTCTGTTTACAGCTGAAAGGCTTTGAATTTATCAAAGCTGTGCACCTTGACCCTGTACCATTTGACATGGAGCGTGAACTTCTAACCCCAACTCACAAGAAAAAGAGGGTCCAGTTTCTCAAATATTACCAGGTTTGTTATTCTCCTTCTCACAAGTTAGGTTTAAGGCTTGTCCATATAGCTGGAAAAACTGAGTTTTTCTGCAATAGGGTCTGCTAACATGAGTTTTTGTTTTTAAGTTGGAAGCCAGACTCTTATTTATTGCTGACGCAGAACTAACATGAAATTGCAGAACATTGTTGATACACTGTACAAAAGCACAAGATAAGCAACCAGACACCTTGACTTCACATCCGAGCTGGATATAAGTAACTATATCTACGATGACAAACTCCGAATGCAGTTTTCTATCAGCTCATATTTATCAGTTGTAATTCATTCTTGATGTACCTTATAAAAGTCAAATTATGTACTGCTAATTGTATTACTTACTATTTCTTCCTCAAGTGAATGTCTCAGATGCCTTTCATTTACTGGACACAAAGTTCTTTTTTTTCTTTTTCTCCCAAAGATCAACTCACCCGTTTGGGAATTGTGGAGTTGCCAGATAATCTAACCTACACAAGTAAAGATATCTTGATTGTGAATCATTTCAGAACCCCAGGCATATAGTGGTCTAATCTGTCCTATTTTTTGTATTTGCGTTATATCAAGTGACCAATTTAAAAAAATGTCCAGAAATGGACTTCAGAATTCCAATTTGACTAGACTGTGGTACCATGGAAAATAGCCAAAACTTATTGAAAGCCATAGTTATTCAGAATACATTTTACAAGGCAGGTGCAAAATGCCTGTTATATTCAAGGTTGTGGGAATATGTCATTTAGGTCTGAAGTCATTCCTTTGAAAAGAAATACTTGTTCTGTAAATGTGACATCTCTGCTCACTAGAAATGTCCTGCTCTCCAAATCATACAACCTGTAGCCTTTTTGAGTCTCTGAATATCCTATTAGTATAGTTCTCCTAGCTCTTGGAGCAAATTTGTCACCTTTTGATAGGGTGCTTGCAAAACATAAACAACCAAATACTTTCAGATGCTTAATCTTGGTTTCTTATAAAGAACTTCATAGGGTGATTACCCTGATAGAACAGAAGTTGGCCACTTGTTTATCAAGTAAACTAATATTTTTACACAGTCTCCCCAGAATTTGTTTGGCAAGAAGCTTTGAAACTTCAAGGCTCTAGCTACTTCCGGTATATGCTTGTGTTTTCTTTCTACCAACCCGTTTGGTTGGGGTGTATGGACAGGTACTTTGATGCATAATTCCTAATGAAGTTCATTACATTTCGAATTGAAGAACTCAGGTCCATTATCTGATCTCGATGTTTTGACATTCAAACCAAATTGATTATGCACCATGGTAAAGAAATTCTTCAATACAACAACTACTTCACACTTGGACTGTAACAAACATAACCAAGTATATCTGCTAAAATTATCCACCCGAGTCACAAATGTAGTATTTTCTATCATATGTTGGTATCCTACGAGGACCCCAAACATCTACATGCACAAGTTGAAAAATCTGATTGGTTCTACTAATACTAGGCTGAAAAGGTAGTCTATTTTGCTTTGCTAAAGGACATATTTCACAGCTATGATGTAACTTGGTATCCACCTTATTCTTTAATAGAGGAATATGACGCATTACAACAGTTGAAGGATGACCTAATCTTATGTGCCAAAGTGCTGAACCTTCCTGCATTTGCACAACACTTCTTGCTATGGCTGGGAATTCCTTATTGATCTCCTTCTTTAGCAGATACAAACCATTATGTTCTTTACCAATCCCCAGTATCTCCCACTGTAAAGACCTTGAAATACACAGAAATCAGGGAAGAATCCAGCACAACATGACTCCTTAGTCAGTTTAGAAACCGACATTAAATTGATGTTAAAGTCAGGAACATGCAATACATTTCTTAGTGTCAAATCCTCTAATATCTTCAAATTTCCTGTATATGCTACATGACATTTACCTCTTGTAGGAACTTGTACACTATTATTTTTTTGGTTTTCAATCTTTCGCACATTATCTAATACTTCTTTATAAGGTGTAACATGGTGTGAGGCACCTGTATCTATTATCCAATCATTTAAATGCTTTGGACAACAATGAAGTTATACCTTCCATTAGAGTATGACAGTCACCTGGATCAGGATCTGGTTTGTTCAAGAATCACAGTAGTTGTTTGATTGATCTTCTATGAAGTAATGCCCCTGTGTATGAGCAGTAGTGTTAGAACTCCCTCCTTCTCCACCTGATACATTAGCATACCCTTTTACACCAGAGTTCTGAGGTTTTTTCTTGCTTTTAAAGTCTGATGGGTAGCCTATAATCTTGTAACATTTCTCCTTCAAATGACCTTTGTAACCACAGTAATCACATATGAGACCTGATTTCCTGCTACCTCGAAACCTTGTCCTCTTCCAGCTAGCATAGTTAAAGGCTCTTTATCTGAATTAGCTACTCTAAGTGTTCGATGACTCTCTTCCTGAACTGCTAATGCATATGCTTGATTCACAGTTAACACGGGTGTTCTAAGTAGAATCTCACTTCTCATATGACTGTAGCTTTCATTTAAACCAACGAGGAATTTCAACAAGCGCAAGTTTTTAAACTAATCTAGAAATGGCCTAATTTACTCACAATCACATCCTGCTCCTGGCACCATTAAATCCATTTCATCCCACAAATCCTTCATTTTAGTATAATAGGATGTTATAGAGTCTGTACCTTGCCTCAGAGTTCCTGTTGTCGTCCATAAGTGATAAAACCTAGTAAAGTTCGATTTGTTAAAGCGTTCCGTAAATTCATTCCATACCTTCCTTGCATCTTATGCGTAGATGATGCTTGGCTGCAATTCAGTAGATACAGTATGACCTATCCACGAAAGCACCACTGATGCCCTAATTCACCTCTTTAAGAACTTTTTAGACAAGTTCCATCTATGAACCCTAGCTTGTTTTTCACCAATAATGTCGTTCTCATCAATCTGCTCCATAAGGCGTAGTTTTCAGGTCCTGTAAGCTTGATATCTATCAACGCTATTCCAGGAGTATCAATTTGTTGTAAAAATAGTGGGTGATTGTGATCAATTTGCAGATTTCCAGTTTCCGCCATGACGGACCAGCTTAAGCTTCGAAAATGTCGTCAATTCGAATTTTGAAATCTTCGATCCAATCTCAAATCGCCTGTTATGATACCATGATAGAATCTGTGTACAGATCTAGTGGAGAACACGATTACATGCGATTAAGAAGAAAAATCAGTATTGAGAGAAGAGAACGAGAGACAGGGAAGAAGTTGGGATGTTCATTTGGATCGGATATCCGAAATTCGAACAAATCCGCTCAATTTCGAATTTCGAATATTTGGATCAAATTTCGGATTGTGTTTATTAAAATTTTGGATTTTCGGATCGGATTCGGATTGATATAATTGTAACCCAATCCGATCGAAAATCCGAAGTTATTAGGGCATGTATAAATATTAAAATTTAATTTCGGATAGTCAGTACTTCCTTTACATCTTCCTCCAAGTTATTACCTTTACAATTGTTGGATTTAGCTATATTGGCACCATAGTACTCTCGTAATTGCATAAACATGAATTTTTCTTACTGTATTGCCTCCTTTACAAAGAAAATATACGTATGAGTTTGCAAATTTGAGGCATAATAATCTGATCCAAAATCCAAAAATACGATTCGATCCAAACTTTAAATTCCGATCCGATATTAATTTGGATCGGATTCAGATTGCATTTTGTAGAATTCGAAATCCGAAATCCAAAATGAAATGTGCTAAATCTGATCCGATTCGATCCATGCACAGCTCTAGGAAGATGCTTTCATTATTTTTCATAATTGACTCTTAATACAGAATGTTAGTTATATACAGCTGTTTCACACGAGTCACGCGGGTAGAATAGGTAAAAGGACTAAAATACGCCAGACTAACTAATATAACTACCACAACTAGTATGACCCTACTCTAATACCCATGTCCTCCAATGCTGTGAATAGAACCTGAAACAGCCAAAAGTACATTGAAGTGTTAAAGGCCTTTTCCCAAACCGACAGCGGTAAAACTTGTGGTTTGAAATTGAACCAGGTGTGAATATATATACCTAAAAGTATCCTGAAACTGCTTGCTATGAAGGCGTCTAAATTGGGTAGCAACAAACTTGAGATCATGAGCTGTAAGAGTAAAAGCTTCAGCATCTGTAACAGTTTATACTGTTCTAGTTGAGGCGGGAAGATACGAGGAAGTATAAAGCCCATGTAAGAAGCTCTTCTCCACTGAAATCACCAGCCTTCAGTTATGTAGAGTTGAGAATCTAGTTCTTACACCATTATATTGGCGATGATAGTCAACAAAGTACCTCTCATCAGAAAAAAAACATCTCATTCACTGGATCTCCTTCTCGGATATGAAGCTCTTCTCTGTGAAAAGAGCTGGTTTCGGCCAATCACACATTGCATCCAGTAATTGTTCATCCATTTTCTCAAACATGGGAACCTGCATGTTGAAGATTAAACGGTTTCAAGAAAGCACCTGATGAGAACAAAAATAGGCATTCACTCTTTTGACCAAAGACCAACAGAGGTGGCGCTTTACATCTCTTGTTAAGTCTTTGTTAATTTCACTGCTAGAAATCAGGTGATTTCGGTCTAAGAGTTTTCGATTGAAATCGGTCTGAAAAATTTAGTAGTTGGTCGTAAAAGTCAACAAAAATTGCCTGACAGCAAAAAAAAAAATCGGTCAGAAATTGGTCAAAGGTCAACTTGTATATAATGTACGAAAAATAATTATTTATTGAAAATTTTCCAACTTTCCGACCAATTTCGGTCAGAAATGTGTACATTTAATTATATATATTTAATTAACCGACCGAAATAAGTTATAATTAAAAATTTGTGTGTGTTTGTGTTTTAAAATTACTTTTATATGGACGCTATGTCCTATATCTATGTATGTGTGTGTGTGTGTGTGTGTGTGTGTGTGTGTATATATATATATATATAAACATCTTAATATAGCTAATGTTATATCAAATATTGCCTATATACTATACACACACTTAGTATATATATTATACTATACTATATATACATCTATATATATCGAATATAGCTTATATACTATACTATGTATAGTATAGTATTTTATAAATACTAAGTGTGTGTATAATATAGCTATATACTATACATAGTATAGTATAGTGTATATACTATACATAGTATAGTATAGTGTATATATATATATATATATATATATATATATATACATCTTAATATACCTAATTTTATATCGAATATTGCTTATATACTATACGCTTAGTATATATATTATACTATACTATACATACATCTATGTTATATCGAATATAGCTTATGTATTTGTGATGACCCAAAAAGTCATCTCTCATTTTTATAAGTCAAACTGTGTTTCGAGGCCTTGAAAACCTCTTTTTATCTCACCTTATTTTGCGTGCGCAGTCCGGGCGTATATCCAAAAAGCTTTTATATGAAAAACTGAGAAAATGCTAATTTTGCCTTTGAAATTGAATTTAAGTTGACTTCGGTCAATATTTTGGGTAAACGGACCCGGACCCATGATTTGACAGTCCCGGAGGGTCCGTAGGAAATATGGGACTTGGGCGTATGCCCGGAATTGATTTCCGAGGTCCCAAGCTCGAGAAATGAATTTTTGAAAGAAATTATTTTACTGAAATTATAAGAGTTTTTGAAAATTTGATTATGTTTGAAATTGATGGTGTCGGGCCCGTATTTTGATTTCGGGGCCCGGTACAGGTTTAATATAGTATTTGACTGATGCCTGTAAAATTTGGTAAGAAACGGAGGTCATTTGACGTGATTCGGACCCGTAGTTGTGAAATTTGAAACTTTGAAAGTTCTTGAGATTTTTCTTTGATTTTTATGCTAAATTCGTTGTTTAAGATGTTATTTTGGCGATTTGAACGCACGAGTAAGTCCATAGGATATTTTTGGGGTTGTGCGCATGTTTGGTTTGGAGCTCCGAGGGCTCGGCTGAGTTTCGGATAGCGGGGTGTTTCGGACTTAGAAAATCTAGTGTAAGTTTGTTGTATCTAGTGTGTGCATTTTTATACTATGTGAACGCGTGGTAACCCACGCGAACGCGAAGAGCAAACGGGGTAGGGGCTGGGTTGTACTATGCAAACGTGTAGGTCTAGACGCGAACGCATAGCTTTAGGAGGGCTGGTTGGGGAATTTGGGGAAAGGCCTATGCGAACGCGACCCCTCTCACGCAAACGCGAAGGCATGGCTGGGCTAAGCCTCCACGAACGCATGGCCCTTCCCGGGAACGCATAAGTACTCAGAAGGAAGTTCTTCGCGAACTTGTCAGTGCTCACGCGAACGCACTGAGTATTGTCGCCCAACACTTAAAATAGTAGAAAAACGGGTTTTCACCATAATTTCACAACTCTTTCATTGAACTCGACCTTGGGCGATTTTTGAAGAAAGACTTCATCACCAAATCATAGGTTTGTGTTCTTAACCTCATTTCCTTCAATTTTCATCAACACCCATTAGATTTTTATGCCTAAATCTTGTTCTTGAAGGGTAGAAAATTAGGGATTTTAGGAGAATTAGGGATTTTACAAATTTGGGAATTTAGATCTCGATTTGGGGTCGGATTCCGAAACTAATTATATATTCGGGCTCGTGGGTGTATGGATGATCAGGTTTTGGTTCGAACCTCGTATTTTGACCAAGCAGGCCCGAGGTCGATTTTTGACTTTTTGGGAAGAATGATAAAAAAAAAACTCATAATTAAGCATTGGGGTTGAATCATTTAGCTTTTATTGATATTCTTAAGCTAATTATGTCTAGATACAATCGAATTGGAGGCGAATTCTAAAGGGAAAGCGGTAATTGAGGCTTGAGTTTGGTCGGGGAATTCGAGGTAAGTGTTTGGCTTAACCTTAGCTTGAGGGAATAGGTATTGTGTCTTATTTTCTACGTGTTAGTATAATGTGCAACGTGTAGGTGTAGTGACGACAATTTATACGTTGGTGTCAAGCATGTCGTGAGTTGAATATTGTGATTTATGTGATTTTTCATTAAGCATTACTTGAGTTTAATTTGACAATTATTTATGTTGGTGGTGTTTCTTTGGTATTGATCATTGTTGAGTATTGGCTCGAGTTGAGAATTACTACGTGAAATTGAGTAACTAGGTGAGATTGGTTATAGTTGTTTCCCTTGCCGGGATAATATTGATTCTACTGTTAACTCCCTTTCCATGAAGTTATGGCTTTATTATTGTTGTTTGTATTGTTGATTTCCTTGCCGGATTGTTGTTATTGATTTGTTTGGATGAGGAAGAGTGTAAAGCACGANTGAAGGGTGATGTCGTGCCATATTATGACATTAAAAGCACGAAGGGTGATGCTGTCCCGTTTCTATTGATTTATTGTGAGGATGAGAGTAAAAGCACGAAGGGTGATGCCGTGCATTCTATTTATTATTTGGTGAGGATGAGAGTAAAAGCACGAAGGGTGATGTCGTGCATTCTATTTATTATTTGGTGAGGATGAGAGTAAAAGCACGAAAGGTGATGCCGTGCACCTGTTTTTGTGTTGTTATTTCCGTTGTTTAACTTGATATCTAATTTGTTGTTTTACTTCTTATTTTCATTATTTGATATTTCCTCCCCTCAGTATGTTCCTCTTTCCTTGTATTTAGCTGCTTAATTCTTGTTGTTATTATTTTCTCCGTATATGATTAAAATGCACAGGTTTAGTTGATTGTCGTGTCCTAGCCTCGTCACTACTTCGTCGAGGTTAGGCTCGACACTTACTCAGTACATGGGGTCGGTTGTACTGATGCTACACTCTGCAATTTTGTGCAGATCCCGGTACAGGACCCTACGGACCTTAGAGTGAGGAGGTTGTCCTTTTGGAGATTCTGAGGTAGTCCTACAGGCGTCCGCAGGCCTTGGCGTCCCCTCCTACTTTATTTCCACTCTGTTCTTCTTTATTTTGAGACAAATGTATTTATTTTGTTCAGGCCTTTATATGTTGTATTCATAGACAGTCTGCGAAGTTGTGACACCAAATTCTGGGTTTAGTATTATGATTTTCGTAATGGCTTTTAATTTAGTTGTAGACTTTGTTTTCTCTCGCACTTTTATTTCCACTTATTTGTACATCACCTATTATCTGTTAAAAATAAATGAATAAGGTAAATAAACATTAACGTTATCTTGCCTAGCGGGTTCGATGTTAGGCGCCATCACGGTCCCGACGGTGGAAAATTCGGGTCGTGACAAGTTGGTATCAGAGCACTAGATTGCTTAGGTCTCACAATTCACGAACAAGCTTAGTAGAGTCTGAGGGATCGGTACGGAGACGTCTATGCTTATCCCCCAGAGGATACAGAGTTTAGGAATGACTTCACATCTATTCTTCTCTGTCGTGCGATTTGATTTCTCAACACTAATTGAATTTCTACTCTATTCTCTCTCAGATGGCGAAACACGTGCTTCTTCATCCACTGATAAGCATCCCGAGTCTCCAGTTGCAACTCCTACGAGGCCGAGGATGAGGACGAGGACGAGGTTGTACTAGAGGCCGAGGCAGGGGCATAGCTCAGCCCAGAGCAGCAGCCCCAGTGACGGAGCCTTAGGTAGAGTTTGCTGATGAAGTTCCTGCCCAGACAGTCCCGGTTGAACCAGCTCAGGTTCCTGAGGGGTTCATTGCCACCCCGGCACTCCAGGATGCTCTGGTCTGTCTAGTGGGCCTCATGGAGAGCGTTGCTCAGGCAGGTTTACTTCCTACAGCACCAACCGTTTCTCAAGCTAGGGGAGGAGCCCAGACTCCCGCTACTCGCACTCCGGAGCAGTTGGCTTCTCAGTTCTAGACTCCAGCACCTCAGACAGCTGGGGTATAGTACAGTATTATATATATACTAAGTGTGTGTATAATATACCTATATACTATACATAGTATAGTATATATATACTAACTATATATATATATATAGACATCTTAATATAGCTAATGTTATATCGACTATAGTATTACACAGTAGAAATACTGTATACACAATAAATACAGTGTTTCTACTATGTAAACAGTGTCTAATTTTTATAGAGTTTAATGACTGTATGGAAGGATCTATCCTTTTACCCAAGCATGGGGCCTGTCTGGATCTAATACATACTCTTATTGATCCCATGTGTCTAGCGGTTCTAACCGTGAGAGAGGATGCCATTTTAACACCTTCAACGGGCTTTTAATGTCACGGCTTGCTAAACAGAGCCAATAAGGCAAAGCCAATAAGAGTAGTACTAGATTTGACTGTACCACCATCTTGGAACCAAGCCAAGAAACTATATTAAAATTCTTTTATATTTTGATAGAGTATAGATCTTTCATGGTTAATATGTAAAAGAAAATATTCAACATAGATATGAATCTTTTAGCCGGACATTGTCACGGCTAGGGAGACAACGAAGTAAAATAATCACTATCAACTAAAGAAATAAATAAATTAATACCTTGTAAGACCGGGATGCAAGGCCTGATTGTTATAATCTGGAAACTTTATTTACTTCACACTAGAGAAAGAGAGATTTACAAGAGAGAGTGAGATTACAAGAGAGAGAGTGAGAATGGTTGATGTCTTCTCTCCAAAAAAATGGTCTTATATATAGAAAAGGAAAAAAACATAAAGAATCTATATACAGTAATATGGGTCCCCTATGTGGGTCCCTTACACAGTGTATTTACTGTGTATACAGTGTTTCTACTTTGTAAACAGTGTATCTACTGTTGAGTGGGGTTCTTGGCGGCTTTGACTGTTGATTATAGTCCGCATCTTTCTAATTCTTTAATTTGCTGGACGAAATCTTCTACCTTTTCTATATCTTTATCAGATAATATCTTTTCTGATTGCATAGGCTGAGAATCTTTGTCTACAATATCATCGTTGCTTGTTTCACTCTCCATCGAAGTGTCAGACTTTTCATACTGATTAAGGGAGTGAAGTAAAGTTCTTTTTACTTCTTCCATATATTGAGTGATCATTTCGTTCTTTTTACTTTGCATTTACTTTCCCATTGTTTATTTCAATTTCAATTGATTTATCATTTTGTATCAAGTTAGATCACGTATCCTTAAAATAACGTACAAATTCAATTGTTATCCAATTTAGAGGGTAAACAGTTTGGCGCTCACCATGGGGCTAGGGATAATAATGGTTATTTGATACAAATCTCCATAACACACACAACTTTGAACTTGCTCTTTAAAGTATCTTTGATTCCAAGTTAAAACACAAAATGTCAAACTCTGAATCATCACCCTTACATGTTGACAACGAGTCCAGTCATCACGGGAAAAATAACAACATAGCGCCCGGTAACGAGGTACCGCCTGCTGATCCCGTCGAAATTTCGTTCGTAGACCTAATTGATGTTCACATATGGATATCGACACGAATCTTCCAACCGATCCCGAAAATAGCGTCTGTGGTAGAGCCAGATCAGCGGCTCAAAATAGGCAAAACGTTGGTGAAGATCGGATCAGTTTAATTGATCTTCGAAATGTTGCAAGCTCAACAAGCGGTGATATTCCGGTTACAAAACCAAAGTCGTGCACCAAGCAGAGTCGAGCCTGATCCACCTAGAGAAGTTACCCCCAGGTACTAACCAGTTGCAAAAAGATCTAACGAGAGCAAATCGGGGACTAATAAAATGCTCGAGGAAATGAAAAAACGAGTGGAGTCGGGGGAAATGAAAATCGAATCTAATGACAAAAAAATGGAAACCTATAATTCCAGGGTCGACCAGATCCCAGGAGCACCGCCGATATTGAAAGGCCTAGATTCCAAGAAGTTCGTGCAAAAAATTTTATCCTCCGAAGTCGATCCTTAAGAAATTTTGTATGCCCGAGATACCTAAGTCTAACAGAACGACCGACCCAAATGAGCATGTAACCTCTTATACATGTGCCATCATAGGGAACGCCATGTAGGAGAGACCCTGTCAAATGGAGCTATGATATGGTATCACAACTTACCTCCTAATTCTATTGACTCATTTGATATACTTGCATATTCTTTCGTGAAAGCACATGTTGGTGCCATAATGGTTGAGACCAGGAAGTCGGACATTTTCAAATTAAAATAGAAAGATAACGAGATGCTCAAAGAGTTCGTTTCCCCGTTTCAGATGGAACGGATGGACCTACCGCCGGTTGCTGATGATTGGGTTGTTCAAGATTTCACTCAGGGACTCAATATTCGAAGCTCTGTGGCTTCACAGCAGTTGAAGCAGAACCTGATAGAATATCCGACTGTTACTTGGGCCGATGTTCATAACCGGTATCAATCAAAAATCAGAGTCGAAGAAGATCAACTTAGGGCCCCTTCGGGGTCTGTTTATCCCGTCAGATCCGTTGATCGCCAAGAGAGACATTGACTGTGAACCAAGATCGAGCAAGGATCTATATCAACCTTACAATAGGGATCGAAAAGGTAACAGATCTGGGAGAAATCTCATAAGAGGTGAAAGAAGAAACAATCGAGGTCAACACTGTCGGGGACTCATGATTAAAAATAGCTTCGACAGGCCCGCCGGGCCTAAAAAAGCACCGAGGTTAAATATCACGGCACTCACGGCCACAGAACGGAGGATTGTTGACAATTGAGAGAGAAAGTAGCCCGATTATTCAATAACGGGAATCTTCGAGAATTCCTGAGCGACCGAGCAAAAAATCATTTCAGGAATAGGGATTCTAACAAGCAGGACAAGAAGGAAGAACCTCAACACGTCATTAACATGATTATTGGTGGGGTCGATGTTCCTCAGGGGCCGATGTTGAAACGCATCAAAGTGTCCATCACAAAGGAGAAACGAACTCGAGATTACATACCAGAAGGAACCTTGTCTTAGAACGACAAGGTCATGGAAGGAATCGTGTAGCCCCACGATGATGTGATGTAATATATATACCCATAAATAAATCCCGAGTTAAACGTGTTTTAATTTACCTAGGTAGCTCCGCTAATATCATCTGATCGAGGGTCGTGGAGCAACTCGGTCTACAAGACCAAATCATGCCTACAGTCTGAGTTCTAAATAGATTCAATATGGCGTGTGAAATTACTAAGGGCGAGATAACGTTACCAGTAAACATCGTTGTGACCATCCAGGAAACTATATTTTATGTGATCGAAGGAGACATGAGGTACAATTCTTTATTCGGAAGGCCATGGATCCACAATATGAGAGCAGTGTCCTCGACACTGCACTAAGCACTGAAATTCCCAATGCCTAGCGGAGTCAAAATAGTCTATGGTAAACAACCGGCTGCCAAGGAAATGTTAGCGGTCGAGGAGGTGATACCGGCATCTACAATCTCAACATCGAAGGATCCGAACCAGATGGTCAAAAACGGGGCCAAATAGCAATCACTATTACTAGCCTCGCCAGATTCGGACAAACGAGGGGAAGGCAATGATGATGATTGCGAGTTCCCAAATCTTTTATAGCCCTAGATGATTCCGATGCCACTAAATTGACGGTCAGGGAGATGGAACAAGTCATATTGAGAGAACACTTGCCCGATCGAAAGGTATACCTGGGCACCAGAGTTAAGCCCCGAGCATAGGAAAAAACTCATTCAATATCTTATAACTAATGAAGATTGTTTCGCTTGGTCCCACCTTGACATGACAGGGATCCTGCCGGAGATAACCATTTTCTAAGCCTGGACCCAAAGTTCCATCTGGCCAAGTAGAAGAGGAGACCCAAGTCTGAGATCAAGCATGCTTTCATCAAGGACGAGGCATCTAAACTCCTTAAAATATGGTCTATTTGGGAGGTTAAATACCTGGATTGGTTAGCAAACATAATGGTAGTCCCTAAAAAGGGAATAAATTAAGAATGTGTGTAGATTATAAAGATTTTAATAAGGCATGTCCCAAAGACTCTTTTCCTTTGCCCAACCTCTCGTATGATCGATGACATGGCCGTCCACGAGATCCTAAGTTTTCTCGATGCTTATTCCGGGTACAACCAAACACGGATGGACCCGGGCGATCAGGAAAAACCTCCTTCATCACTAAATATGGAACATACTGCTATAACGTATACTGTTCGAAATAGAAAATGTTGATGCCACTTACCAATGCCTAGTAAACCGAATGTTCGAGGAAAAAATAGGAAAATCAATGGAATTTTACATTGACGACATGTTGGTTAAGTCCCTGCAAGCAGAGGATCATTTAAAACATTTGGAGGAAACCTTCAGCATATTGAAGTAATGCAACATCAAGATGAACCCGGAAAAATGTGTGTTTGGAGTTGGGTCGGGTAAATTTCCCGGATTCATAGTGTCCAACCGAGGAATCAATATCAACCCCAACAAAATCAAAGTCATCGAAGATATCACGGTCGGGGACAACGTGAAGGTCGTGCAAAGACTAATTGGACGCATATCCGCCCTGTGACGTTTTATTTCGAGGTCGTCCGATAAGAGCCACCGATTCTTTGCAATATTGAAGAAGAAGAATAACTTCTCATGGACCTGGAACGTAAAAAGCTTTTGAGGAACTCAAACGGTACCTATCGAGCCCATCGTTGCTTCACACACCGAAGGCAAACGAACAACTATACTTGTACTTGGCAGTTTCGGAGATAGCGGTAAGTGGAGTCCTGGTCGGGGAAGAGCAAGGTATGAAATTTCCAATTTACTATGTCAGCAGGACCCTAGATGAGGCCAAAACTAGGTACCCTCACCTAGAAAAATTGGCGCTCACTTTTCTAAGCGCCTCTAGGAAGCTAAAACTATACTTCCAGTTTCACCCCATATGTGTCGTAACAACTTACCCGTTGAGGAACGTTATGCATAAGCACGAGCTCTCGGGTCGGTTGGCCAAATGGGTCATGGAAATAAGTGGGTACGATATTGAATACTAACCCCGGACCACCATTAAGCAAATATTGGCAGACTTTGTGGCCGGTGAACCGAGGTCGAAAGAGAGTTATTAATTAACTCAAGGACCTCCTGGGGAAACTGGACCATCTTTACGGACGACACCTCAAATGCAAAAAGGTCCAGACTTGGCATCGTAATGAAGCCACCAACATGCATTGTAGTTAGATAATCTATTCTGTCACGCCCCCCTTTTTTTCCTCGCGGAATCGGGTTTCGACATTCATTTGGGACAACTCCCTTCCTTTTGGGAGAGGGGTATGGAAAGTGAAGAGTCGCCACCTAACGAATTTATGGTGCGTTAGGGAACCTAATGGAAGTAATTCATGAAACCAGTCTACATTACCTGAGATTGGGTAACGACTTGAAATTACCTTGAGGGGAAGGTGTTAGGCACCCTCGAGGTCCACAATGGTGGGTCCCGGCCAAACTTACTTAGTAAATTAGTCATTTCACATATAAGCAGTCTAAGCACACATATGTAAGTGAGATGAAAGGAGTTTAAAAGGTAAGCAGTCTGAGCACACATATGTAAATAAGATAGGGGAGTCCTAAGTTATTAGCCTATAAGATCTCATCTGTACAATACCTTGTAATCCTTCCTCAACTAGAGGGGTTACACGTGACATTAGCGCACAGGTCATCATATCCTTTTACTACCCAACTACCCTCCCCTTAGCGGTTATATAAGCGATTTTAAATTAGACGGGCTCTAAGCATGCATTACCCGTCCCTTCCTTGTGGTCCCGGAGGTGTTTAGGACCTCTAATTTTAGGCAGTTCTAGACTCTCCTAAAGTGTTTAAAAGGGGAAATCTAAGCGACAACAAACAACATATAGGACTGTCAAGTATGAAAACAATTAAGAGGGCTCATGTTTACCTCCACAAATAAGCAGATAATTAGCATGTCTCAAACACAGATTTCAGAGAATTTTCAGAAGGTCCTAGAAAAGGATATCTAGGTGAGCATACTAAGAAGAGAATATACAGCATGGTTTTAGAAACGAAGTAACATAAACCTAATCAGTTCGCCTACTAATTTTAGAACATGTTGAATCTGGACAGTCACAACTAAACAAAACATAGTTTCATAGCTTTATAAGACCTTAATTACCTAAGGCTTGCCTAGGCATGGATCTGTAATACCCTACAAACATGCAATTAGAATTCTGGGAATTAGTTTTAAAACAGTTTGAACTTATTAAGTCATATAGGCATGCTGGTCTAGGTGCTGAATATCAGGAAATCGATTTCACAAATATTTATCCTATAACATGGTGTCTAGACGTTGGAGCTGCTTTTAAGCCATCTTCATAGACAAGACAGTTATTTGTTTAGGCGACATAGGCATGATTTAAATCAAATGCAAATACAGTCCTAAAGCTGGATTTCTAATGCACATAGAGAATGGTCATTTTATTAGGCAGGATTATAGTAGTAGCCTAACGACAGGATCTCTAGGTGATTGTGACCTATGCAGAAGCAGAATTTCATGATAATGAAGTACTGAGCTATAACATGTTTTCTAATATGCAAAACCAGTAAACGTAATTATCCTAAGGCAGGGTTTCTAATGCAAAATAACAAAATAGTACTACAACATGATCTCTAATGCAAGTAACATAATATAGGTCTAAAGGCATGATTTCTATCGCAAATAAGCATAGTATAAACCTAAAGCATGATTTCTACCCTATTTCCCCACAAAAATCGTATAAGAATCCCTACCTTTTTACTAATTTCCCAAATATTTGTTTACAAAGATAATTATTATAGACCAGAATTGAATGAATTACATAAATAAATATAAGCTATACTATAGGGAGCCTGCAGATAGGCCCAAAGTAAACTTAGAGACACCAGGCCTTCAAAACAGTCTCAGATACCAAGAGTCTCATATCCAATAGGGTGTCATGGTGTGTCAAAGTTCCCTAAGGACCTCAGGGATCCCGGGCAATGCTCACACCAAGATTCTTTGAATAGGGAGTGAATATGTGCAGTGTGGAGAAGGCCAGCCCCAGTGTGCCAGAGTTCGAAGGAATCTCATGGAGTCCTAGGCAGTGTACACATTGGAGGGGCAGAACTTAAGAACTAAGAGTAGAAGTGAGAGTGCTTGACATAGTTTTGAAAGAACTTGGTAAAGACAGTGTAAAGATAACACTTTTTGGAGTGAAAAGGTTTTTAGGAATAGAAACAATTTTGGGAAAATGCCAGGAGTGAAAAACAGTTTTGAAATCAATTCGAAAAAAGAACAAATATTCAACATACAACCACAAAACTCAGAGTGCTCAGACTCACAACCATTCAGCAATCAGCTTTAAAATAGGGGTCAACGGGGTTGGGAACATAGAGAGCTTCACATCAGAAACACATGAACAGGGTCTAAGGGAGCATATGGAGCAATAACTGTACAGAACAACTAGGAGTCTACTGATTCAGAGACTTAACAAGTCAATCATGGAAATTGGCAATTAAAACATAGAGACAGAGCGTGGGAATAGTCATGTTGAAGAGATGGGTGAATTTGTCATACCAATTAGGATCAATTAAATACTAACATGAGCATACTAGTTAAGGGAGTAAACAGGAACTGGAAAAACATGCAAACAAGACAAATGAGATCTAGGCATGCTCGATTAAACACTTGAACTAGAGAGGGTAAAACTTAAACGTACTGGGTAAAGCAGTAAACAGGAAGACAATTAAATATATAGCCAATTAACCAGCGCAGGAATAGGAATGGATTTACATAAAGGAACACATAAAGTTGAGTTTCAGAATTGAACTAGAGGCATACCAGTTAAGGAAGCAATGTCCAAAATGTAAAGCAAGTAGAGTTCCACTGTCTAGCCTTACCTTTCAGCCGGCTAGACCAACTGTTAGCACATGTAGCAGAGAAAGAAGAGAGAATTTGAGAGCGTGTGTGTGTATTCTGAACTAATTATTCGTCTCAAATGAAAAATGGCCTGAGACAGGCCGATAAGCAAAGTTTCAAATCAGAATCAGTTGGAGTTCCTTGAGATTCTCTCAAGGATTCATGGGATCGAAGAGCCATGGAGTGTGAGAGACCAGGAGTGGTCAGAGGATGACAGAGGAGCACTATAGGAGGGGTTCACGCCGGTGATGGCGACTAGGATTAGGGTGAGCTTGAGAGAGAATGAAGAGGTCAGGGACACTGGGGCGGCGGAAAATGAAAAGTGGGGGGGATTAGGGTTGGTTGTGAATTAAAAATGGTAAGATTTATTGTGGACCGTTGATCTAAGAGATCAACGGCCACGATTTAATGGGGGTTTGGATCGGGTAGGTACAGGTTGGGATTAAAGGTATTTGGGCTATGATTAAAATTTGGGCTGGGGGTAATAATATGGGTTAGGTCCTAAATTGAACCAATTAAAAGAGGCTACTTGTTCAATACCCACTTAATTGATAAAATAATTTGTAAAAATAGTTAATAAATGATAAAAATGATTTTTATGCATAAAAATGATGAAAAATAATTACTCAATATTTTAAAAATACAATGACCCATTTTCTGGTAAAATAATGCAATAATGTACGCATGGGCTATAATTGCAAAATTATTGCAATTGTAACCCAAAAATGTAAATGTGGCTATTTGTGCAAATAGTTCGAGCTTAATATGACTATAATAGCAAAATTAAATCATGAAAATTTATAAATTAACTTGTGATCCAATTTTGTAATTATTTATATAAATAAAAATACTGGAATAAATTAATATTAAAAATGTAGAAATTATGAAAAAAGATCAATTGATTCTAGTGCGTAGTTTTGAAGGTATATATGCATTTAAAAATATTATTGGAAAAAAATTGGGTATCAACATCTGCCCCTCTTTACCCGGAAAGGATGGGTGAGTTGTCGGGTAAAGATATGATGGCCAATTTTGACCGAGCGAGATGGTTTGAGAGAGTTAGGTTGCACTCTGGTTTCTGAGCTGCCTACATATCCCTGGTTTCACAGGAATAAAGTTCGTGTGTAGTTTTGGATTCATCGGCGGAGTATACCGTTGAAGTTACCACAATGATGGTCACAAAAATTTCGGGATAGGTGAAGGATGGTTATGGTGATTGGTCAGGTTTGAGATAATATGAAGGAAATGGAGCGGGATTGCTCCCGTTGGGGTAATGGTTGCTCATCGGGGTACCTGCAAGTAAAATATGCTACAAGCGTATATTTTTGCGGAAATTTAAACATGATGCAGATTCCCTTCAAACCATGAGAATTGTCTTTGGACGGTTGAGGATGACGTCCTTAGACCATGATGTCATGGGCCATGAATTGTTCAATGAGGGATTCGCAGGCCATGAAATGATGTTCTCGGGCCATAAAATTGGTGCCTCCGAACCATGATGCCTTTGAATAATGATATGCAACTTTGAGAGATCTTCAGGCCATGGCATGGTGTATTACGGCTATGAGGATGATTCCTTTAGACTATGACGCCTTTGGATAATGATATGAAACTTTGAGAGATCCTCAGGTCATGGCATGGTGTCTTCCGGCTATGAGAATGATGCCTTTAGACTATGACTCCTCTGGAAAAGTTGACGATATTTTAGCCCATGAGATGCAATGATGATGTTAAAAGCAACAAGACAAGGCTTAGTCTTGTGAAGTTGAGGTCAGAGCTTAGACCGAAAGAAGAGCAAATGGATAGTGCCGGAGAGACAGCGCTTAGTCATCGGCAAATAAAAAGGCAATGATTGGCCTTATGCAAATATGGAGGCAAGGTTTAGCCTCATGCAGATGAAGGCAGAGCTTAGACTTATGCAAATATGGAAGCAGGGCTTAGCCTCGTGCAGGTGGAGATAGAGCTTAGTCCCATGCAAATGAAGGCAGAGCTTAGCCTTATGCAAATATGGAGGCAGGACTTAGCCTCATGCAGATGGAGACAGCGCTTAGTCTCATGCAAGATTCGGGACAGGGCTTAGTCCCATGCAAATGAAGGTAGAGCTTAACCTTATGCAAATATGGAGGCAGGGCTTAGCCTCATGCATATGGAGACAGAGTTTAGTCTCATGCAAGATTCTGGACAGGGATTAGTACCATGCAAATGAAGCAAATAGCAGATGATAGCAGAGTATTCTTGGGCAGTAGATTCAGTATCGCAGTCGTCATGAAGGTTGTGATTCCGAGGTGTGCATATTCTTTGTTCCTACGTTCAAAGAAAAATTGTGAGTTCTGTGAGAGGGGAGGTCAGTTCGTGCCTCCGTCGGCTTGCTTGACTTGCTTTACTCGGTCTGAGGAGCATGTTCAAATCATTGGGGGTAGCGTTTGCTAAACAGAGCTATTTCAAAAGGCAAGCATGCGTAGTTTTCAAATTCATAGTAAAAAATATGTTTTTTAGAAAATTGGTTAGATGAACCAGTGACTGTGACACGATTCGCGACATTGTGAATTCTCCTGGTATAGAATTTTGAGGGTCCTCCTCAAAATTCTGCCCCAATTAGACGGGCAAACATTTCTGACTGATGTATATGTTGTGATCGGCTGAACTTGCTCCTCCTCAAAATTCTGCCGTAATTTCTGATGGTGTGGAAAATAAATATTTTATTGAATTGTAACCGAACCCACAGGGCTGCCTACGTATCCCCTCTTATTCAGGAATCAGGTCGAGTGTAGTTCAATTCACATCATTTGCAGAAACATAAATAATTACACATAGTATCGCTTGACAGTATCTGAATTGATTGGTTTTGGCCAAACTTCTCCGTCCATTTCTGTGAGTATGAGGGCTCCTCCCGTCAATACTCTGTGAACCATGTAAGGACCTTGCTAGTTGGGAGAGAATTTCCCTTTGGCTTCATCTTGATGTGGGAAGATCTTCTTCAACACTAGTTGCCCTGGTGTGAACTGTCTTGGCTTGACTTTTTTGTTGAAAGCTCTGGACATTCTGTTCTGATAAAGTTGGCCGTGACATACTGCATTCATCCACTTTTCGTCTATGAGGTCTAGCTGCTCATAACGGTTCCTTATCCATTTTGCATCGCTGAGCTCAGCTTCCTGTATGATCCTCAAAGAAGGAATCTACACTTCGGCAGGATAACAGCTTCAGTACCGTACCCCAGTAAATAGGGAGTTGCCCCGGTTGATGTGCGGACTGTGGTACGGTATCCCAGTAAAGAAATGGTATCTTCTTATGACATTGTTTGTGATTTTCTACCATCTTTTTAGTATCTTCTTGATATTCTTGTTGGCGGCTTCTATAGCTCCATTCATCTTAGGTCTATAAGGTGTGGAATTCTTGTGCTTGATTTTGAAGGTCTCACACATGGCTTTCATCAGATCGCTATTGAGATTGGCGGCATTGTCAGTGATGATGGACTCTGAAACTCCGAATCGGCAAACAATCTGATCGCGGAAAAAATCTGCCACGACTTTCTTAGTCACTGCCTTGTAAGATGCTGCTTCGACCCATTTGGTGAAGTAATCAATAGATACCAAGATAAACCGATGCCCATTTGAGGCGTTGGGATCGATTGGACCAATGACATCCATTCCCCAAGCGGCGAATGGCCAAGGTGAGCTTGCTGCTTTGAGATCATTTGGCGGCACTTTTATTATATCTGCATGTACTTGACATTGGTAGCATTTTTGGACATACCAGATGCAATATTTTTCCATGGTCATCCAGAAATAACCAGCCCTGGGTATCTTCTTGTCCAAGAAAAAACCATTCATATGCGGGCCGCAGGTTCCGGCATGTATCTCTTCTAGAAACTTAGAGGCTTCTTTCGCGTCGACGCACCTTAACAATCCCAAATCAGGAGTTCTTCTATATTGTGTTCCTCTGCTGTAGAATAAATTATTAGACAATCTCCGAAGCGTGTGTTTCTGAGTATGGTTTGCATGCTTCGGGTATTCCCCTGTTGTCAGATACCTTTTGATGTCGTGGAACCAAGTCTTCCCATCTATTTCTTATTCAACATGAGCACAATATGCCGGCTGACTATGGATCCTTACTGGGATAGGACCAATGAAGTTCTTTTCAAGATGCTCTATCATTGATGACAAAGTAGCCAATGCATCAGCAAACTCGTTCTGAACCTTGGGAACATGCCGAAACTCTATCTTCGTGAACCTCTTTCTCAATTCCTGCACATGGTGCAGATATGGCAGTATCATGGAATTCTTGGTGGCCCATTCTCCTTGTACCTGGTGCACAAGCAAATCTGAATCGTAGATTACCAACAACTCCTGAATATTCAGGTTGATGGCCATGTTGAGTCCTAGGATGCAAGATTCATACTCTTCCATGTTGTTGGGGCAGGGAAATCTGAGTTTAGCAGATACCGGATAATGTTGGCTAGTTTCTGATACCAAGACAGCTCCAATACTGACCCCTTTGAAATTTTCCGCTCCGTCAAAGAACATCCTCCAACTATCGTAGGATTCAGCAATATCCTCCTGTATGAATAGCACTTCTTCATCGGGAAAATACGTTTTTAGGGTTCATATTCTCCTTCCACAGGGTTTTCAGCAAGATGATTTTCCAGTGCCTGTCCTTTGACTGCTTTCTGAGTTACATAAACAATGTCAAACTCACTCAACAGGATTTTCCACTTAGCCAGCTTGCCAGTGGGCATAGATTTTTGAAAGATATATTTCAGGGGATCCATCCTTGATTATGAGGTACGTTGTGTAAGCACAGAAGTAATGCCTCAGCTTTTGAGCTATCCAGGTCAAGGTACAACAGGTACGTTCCAATAAAGTGTACCGCGCCTCATATGGAGTGAATTTCTTACTCAGGTAATAGATAGCTTGTTCCTTTCTCCATGTCTCATCGTGCTGTCCCAGAACGCAGCCGAAGACTCCATCTAACACTACGAGGTAGAGTAGAAAAGGTCTGCCTGGATCTAGCGGGACCAAAACTGGTGGTGTTGATAGGTACTCCTTGATGTTGTCGAAATCCCTTTGACAATCCTCGGTCCAACTAGTTGCAGCATCTTTCTTCAACATCTTGAAAATTGGCTCACATATGACTGTGGACTGGGCTATGAACTGTCTGATGTAGTTTAGCCATCCTAGAAAACTCATTACATCTTTCTTACTCTTCAGTGGTGGCAGCTCTTGGATGGCTTTGACTTTTGATGGATCCAATTCTATCCCTTGAAGGCTGACAATGAACCCAAGTAACTTTCCAGCAGGGACCCCGAATGCATACTTTGCAGGGTTTAATTTCAGGTTGTACTTCTGCAGTCTGTCGAAGAACTTCCTTAAATCTACTATATGATCTATGGCTTTCTTGGATTTGATGATGACATCATCCATATACACCTCGATCTCCTTATGTATCATGTCATGAAAAATGGTAGTCATAGCCCTCATGTAGGTGGCCACAGCATTCTTTAGACCGAATGGCATCATCTTGTAACAGTACACCCCCCATGGTGTAATGAAGGTTGTTTTCTCTGCGTCTTCTTTGTCCATCAAAATCTGATGATAACCAGTGAAGCACTCTACAAAGGACTGGAGTTCATGTTTGGCGAAATTGTCGATCAGAATGTGTATGTTTGGTAGCGAGAAATCATCCTTGTGACTTGCTCTATTTAAATCCCGATAATCAACACAGACTCTGACTTTCCCATTTTTCTTTGGAACTGGCACGATGTTGTCTAACCAAGTTGGGGATTCAACCACCCTGAGGACCTTGGCCTTGATTTGCTTGGTGACCTCCTTTTTTATTTTCAGACTCATATAAGGCTTGAATTTCCTGAGTTTCTGCTTTACTGGTGGACACATTGGGTTTGTGGGCAACTTGTGAGCCACAATAGATGTACTTAACCCGGTCATATCATCGTATGGCCATGCAAAGATGTCCTCATACTCTTTCAGGAACTATGTGTACTCTTCTTTTTCTGATGGCGATAAATGAATGTTGATGCGGGTCTCCTTGACAGTTTCAGAATCTCCTAAGTTGATTATCTCAGTTTCGCCCAGGTTGGACTTGGGCTTGTTCTCAAAATCATCTACTTCCCTGACGATTTCCTCGGGTATGACATCATCTTCTTCTGAATCACTATCCTTTTGTTGTGTTGCCTCATTACATATCACAGTTGTTGGTTCATTAAGACAGGAAATAGTAATGTTGTATAGATAAAGATATGAGAGAAAATGGTAATAATAAATATCGATCCATTGAAACATAAAAAGTGATTTTCAATAATTTAAACAACGTTTTGGAACGCTGGAGGTTTTATTTAAACAAATGCAAAAAAGGAAATCATTTTCTTAGAAAACAACAAAATAAACATTGTTGTTCAACCTTGCTACCCCGGGACTCGTCGGGCCCTGGATGGTCTGTGATGTGTGGCTAGAATTCGTGATTTTAAGCATTATATACCTCGCATTTTATGTGCT
>ML429759.1:0-131188 GCA_005239525.1 Nicotiana knightiana
TAAGGTAAACGACACCCTTAACCAATAATCAACAATCAACACACCAAACCCATAACCGTTCATGATTTTCTATCAAACCCATCAACTCATATCTCATGAACTAGGGTCTATAATCGTTAAACCAATGCTAGAATCAATTAGAGGGTGAAGACATTACCTCTTTGAAGTTCAATCCCCTTGAATTCGAGTTCTAGGGTTCCTTCTCTCAACAATGATGTCCCAATTGAATATCAAATGATATGGAGGGTTTACCCATGTTAATAAGATATTGGGAAATTAAAATTAACTTAGAATCACCATTAGAACTTACCTTGGGTGGTGGAGGGACCCTTAAGGAGTTAGGTTTTTGAGAGCTCTCCTTTCTATAGCAAGTTTTTATGTTTTGGGGCTGTGGGGGACGAAATAGGGCTTTAAAAATGACTCCCCAAGCACGTCCACGCGTACCTGTAGGCCTAACCGTGCACCTGACCTCGGAAAATGGCAGGAACATTGTCGCATGTGCGCGGCCGCGGTCGGGGCACGCACTGGGCGCGGATATTGCACACTATTCTATAAAATGCAAATAACCTTTTGCACAGATATTCGTTTGGGCTCCATAATATATCGTTGGAAATATATTTCAAAGGCCTACAATTTTAATGTTTTTAGTTTTCCCAAATTCCTTACAAATTTCCACTAGAACCTTCTGGAAGACGGACTTTCTGTAAACTTAGTCGATTTTGTCGAATATTATGCACCTCGCTTTCCATCTTGATTTTGAAACAACTATTTTCATCCATAATCATTCTGATAGGACTTCATATGTCTAATATATCAAATTAATACCCATTTAACATATCCATACCTAATCCGAATATATGGAGTGTTACATTATCTCCCCCCTTGGGATCATTCGTCCTCGAATGATTGTCCTGACTATAATTTCTGCTAACTCTGGACCTTAAATGGGTTTGGTGGACACATGAAATTGCATTAATACTTGCATACTAAACTTAATGAATACATGATTACTGAACTCTTGAGATACTGAACTGAATGCCTACTGCATTGAATTAATATTGGTCTGCCATGGATACATGAATACTGAACTAACATAGATATATGAATATTAAACTGGCACGAATATTTGAGTATTGAACTAACATCAATATCATAGTACTAAGCTGGCATGAATATCTAAGTATGGGACTGACATGAGTAGCTGAGTATTGAACTGGCATGAGTATCTGAGTACTGGAAACTTGAATATTATAACATGACACATGAACTACTGGATGTACCACTACTAATTCTGGTGGCAACTCCACTCAAAATATGTGTATTCTGTGATAAAACACTAGGCTTTCTGCTGCTCGACTTTCACTTTCTGAAAATTCGGACAATTGGCCATAAAGTCTGCGACGTTCTTTTTCATGTCGTTCAACCAATAAATCTCCCTGGTCATGACACATATTTGGGGAACCTGGATAGAAAGAATACCTGGAATTATGGGCTTCTAAAATGATCTTCCCTCTTTAAGTCCATCTATGTCCGGAACACATAATTTGTCTTGGTACCTCAAAGTACCATCATCTCCCCCTTATTCAAAAGCCATCGTCTTATACTGGTGAATCTCCTCTCCCAACTGCAACACATAGGGATCATCAAATTGTTTCTCCTTCTCTTCAGATACTAAGGGGGAGCAAGTCCTGTTCTAGACAACAACTCTGTCATCTTCGGAGTCCGAAGTCGAACTCCTATCTTGGCTGGTGAACTTCTTTCACCAGAGTTCTCTTATCTACCTCAATCATGAGTTATACTTCCCACACTTGATTATCTTCTTAAGCACTTCCTGAAAACACTTATAGTATTATTGTGAACTAAGTCTTTGACATGTAATCTAAATTTTAGAGTCGCGTGCAATGACACTACCCTCATAACACATAAATAGGCATGCTTTTATAACTTTTTAGTGATCACTTTATCATCAATAACTAAGCTCGGTGATCATTCTACTCACTTGTATTTCTTACACACGCTAGACATAATCCCTATGGTAATTATACAATTTTCCCTCATTACCAAACTGATTTTCTTTTTCATATCCAATGCTAACTATTCGAGTTTCATATGGACTTACTGATGGTTTTCACATCACCTCTTAGACTAAAGGTCTTATACTTGCGGGTTCTTCCTCTTTTGTTGGGATCTAAATAACTTTCCCTGTTGTCTGCAATTCTTTGCACTCTACATCGATGACGACTCTTCCAACTTACTTTTGAGAAATCTTTTTTTCTTGAAAAACTAAATTATTCACATAACAGAAAGCTAATATATTCACAACTATCATACACAATCTTAATAATTTAACTCTGCTTACACTATCAATCTTGGAGAAACCACATTTCAATAATTCCTAAAGGCTATTCTTCTATAGTTTGCTCTCTTTTAGCTTGCTGATTGTTTTTCCCACTATCACTGTACTTCAGATTTAACTTAAACTCTTTGGGTATAACGCACGTTCGATATTTCAAATTTTCATCCACTCATTAGCATTAACTTTACTAAGAAAATCAAAATGTACTCCTACTAGATCTGCTAAAATTGCTAATTTGTTGCATGTAGTCAAAACTTACTTACTATCCTTTTACTAACCACCTCCTAGCATCTTACTTTCTTCTCCTGCTTTGAATAACTAAAGTGAAGCATAAGGTTATTTATAACTTCCCTCACCATCCGACCCTGTTCTACGTTCGCATAATTATCTTTTTTTTTGAACTATGTACACGGATCACACTTAGAGAAAGTTCATCTGTCTTAAAAGAAAATGGAATATCTGACCCCAAGTTTTCTATACACTTCAAAATCATTTCCGACTATAAACATATGGACTAAACACTTAGTCACATAATCTAAGGGGGAACTGTCTTATCTTTTATCTCACAGTAATAACGGCTTCTTACAGTAGTTCACTAATGTGGTACTTTCTAATTCTGATTTGAATAAATGTAAACAACTTAAAATCTTTCCCTGAAATTCAATATCGGCTGCTCTTGATTCTCATTTCGTACATCATATCTTCTTAGTCATATACATGAGTTGTACGAAAAATACAACTCTGATAATAACAATCGTTCCTGACTCTTATGTATTTTGTCCTTAGGCTCTTTTTTGTCCTAAACTATATTGACCAATGTTAGGGTCTGACATCTGAACTATCATCATCCAACTTATGGCTCCATTTCCAATACTTAAATGAAGTTTTTCTAGGAGGTAAAACACATACGAATACACTACTATGCACAAACTTATTTCAAAGTATACCATCACCTGATAAATCACTTTTTGCGCCATCCGTTGAGTCTTGGTCTTAATCCAGGCCTAAAATATGCGAAGATTTTGCTATAACCACTATTACGTACATTTTATTTTAGCACCCATAGGCATCACTGTATACTCACGAGTCACCAGAATTTTGATACACTAAAAATTGGAGATCTGGTAACTGAATAACTGATAACTAGCATACTAAATAACCATAAACTTGCTAACTGTAAGACTGTATAACTGGTAACTGAGGTAAACTGATGACCATAAAATGTTACAACTGCTTTCATACTTTCTAGTAAGGTTATGCTCTGATATGTACTACTATCCATTGCATCCCACTTACAACATCCTCTCAAGTCTCATTTGTTACTAACCTGTACTCCATAATTACATCCCAATAGGAAATCATCCTCTTTAGACCCTTGGATTTTTTTCTTGCCTGTCGCTTGGGTATTCGATACATCTGGAATTTGATAGGAAGAGAAGGTTACCTATTGCTCTAAGCTTCAAGGCACGATCTAGAGTAGAAAGAAATGAGACAATCCTTGATGTATTGGTAGTTCACCGTTTATATGAGTGGCCGGAACACACATATAAAGGAAACTCCACTGGACACGACTTCATCGACTCCCTAGGACTCTTGAAACTAGTGCTATGATACGAGGCTTTGTCACGCCCCGAACCTGGGCCTGGATGTAACACGGCACTCAATGCCTGACTACATGTGATCGAGCGAACCAACTGGCTGGTTGAATCAACATGTGATATCATAACATACTGAATGTGGAAGATAAACTAACACATGCTGATATACTGAAAGTCTATATAATATAAATCAAAGTGCGGAAATACTAATATACAATTCTGAAACATATTTGTAGCCAACATAGCTTAATATAAAAAGCATGCGACTTTGTCTAACTGTTACTCTAGTCTATGAAGCCTCTAATGAAGTACTGAAAACGCTGACTGTCTGAAATACTGAAGACTGTAAGGTAATGATAATGCCCCGAAAGAAATGGGGATCACCAAATAGCTGGTACGAGAATCCTAGCGCTCTGAATCATCAACCTGTAAATCATTACCTGCATCGTGAGATGCAGGCACCGGGCAAAAGGGATGTCAGTACATTTGAATTGCACTGGTATGTAAAACAACTGAAAGAAAGAATTATAGATACTGAAATTGAAACTAATATGATAACTGAGAATTAATAATTGATAACTGAAACGATAACTATTGATAACTAAACTGATAAGTGGTAACTAATATGATAATTGATAACTGAAATAGTAACTAATAACTGAACTGAAGGAAGTAAGGATATGAATACTCCCTCTTCTGAATGATGAACAACCTATTTAGCTGAATATAAAACTGCGACCTCAGGCCCAATATATATATGTGCACAAACTGCGGCCTCGGGTCCAAGTATACATATAGATAACTGCGACCTCTGGTCCAAAGATGCATAAAGCATAAACTGCGGCCTCAGGCCCAAATATGCATAAAGCATATAAACTGCAGCCTCTGGACCAAATACAGGTGTTCAACATTGAGGAATTTAAAATCATGAACTGAGAATCATACTGCAATACATGATACTGAAATACTGAATCACACTGAGTTACATAATACTGGAATACTGAATAGGACTAGACTGAGACATGTATTCTTGAACTGATTATGAACACTGAGACTTCAACTGTTTATGAAATGCTGAGTAAGCTATACTGAGACTCAAGGACATCAAACCCAAGTCTATGTTGAATACGAACTGAGCTCACAATGTTCAGAATGAAAGTCATGAACGAGTTATGAAGCTAGAGAATAGAAGTTCTGGAACTACTCAGGGAACTAGGCTAAACTATATTTCTGAGGCAATTAGTAACGTGGTAAAAGAAACATAGTGTAGGGAGAATCATTAATATTCCCAAACATAGAGAGTTAGCCTCACATACCTTAACTTCCTGCTCGTGAGCGTAATACAACGTTTGTGAATCCTTTCAACTTTAATCTGTAACGATACAAGTCAAAGGGATTCCATATTAGCTATGATACTCATGTTTTGGTAACTTAAGCATTTTATCAAACACTTGGTGGGAATAAAGCTTCATAGTCCTTATTAATGGTGTCTCTACACCCAATAACCTATTCTCTTGCTCCTAGATAAATTCTAGAGTCTCAAATGGTTATAATCAACATTATTTTTTATCACCCATAAGGTAAACGACACCCTTAACCAATAATCAACAATCAACACACCAAACCCATAACTATTCATGCTTTTCTATCAAACCCATCAACTCATATCTCATGAACTAGGGTCTATAATCATTAAACCAATGCTAGAATCAATTAGAGGGTGAAGACATTACCTCTTTGAAGTTCAATCCCCTTGAATTCGAGTTCTAGAGTTCCTTCTCTCAACAATGATGTCCCAATTGAATATCAAATGATGTGGAGGGTTTACCCATGTTAATAAGATGTTGGAATATTAAATTTAACTTAGAATCACCATCAGAACTTACCTTGGGTGGTGGAGGGACCCTTAAGGAGTTAGGTTTTTGAGAGCTCTCCTTTCTAGAGCAAGTTTTTATGTTTTTGGGCTGTGGGGGACAAAATAGGGCTTTGAAAATGACTCCCCAAGCGCGCCCACGCGCACCTGTAGGCCTGAACGTGCACCTGACTGCAGAAAATGGCAGGAACACTGCCGCATGTGCGCGGCCGCGGTCGGGGCGCTCACTGAGCGCGGATATTGCGCAGTGTTCTATAAAACGCACATAACGTTTTTCATAGAAATCCGTTTGGACTCCATAATATATCGTTGGAAAGATATTTCAAAGGCCTAACACTTTAGTGTTTTGAGTTTTCCCAAATGTATTAAAAAGTTTCACTAAACCTTTCTGGAAGATGGACCTTCTGTAAACTTAGTCGATTTTGTCGAATCTTATGCACCTCACTTTCCATCTTGATTTTGAAACAACTATTTTCACCCATACTCATCCCGATAAGACTTCATATGTCTAATATATCAAATTAATACCCATTTAACATATCAATACCTAATCTGAATGTACGGGGTGTTACAGAAGGAAAACTATAGGGTAAGCACATAACAATAACCATTTTTGCCAATTCTTCCCGATCTTTTTTTGGATCTTAATATAAAATATCACCGGTAACAATGTTAATTCCCATTTGAAATTGATTTGACCCGGTACTAGGATCAACCTGACTAGGTACACTTGTCCCCTCAGCCAAAGCTTTCATACGAAGATATCTAACTTTGTCTTGAGGGTGTATCATTATGTGTCTAGACAAACTTCCCGTCCCCCCAACCTCCAACATATTTAAAAGCTAACTCGTTGCCACAAGTTTTACACTTAGCCTTATTCTGTTCTCTTAGTTAAGTAAAACATGGCCAAACAATAGATGTTTCTGTCCATTTAGAACGTTGTCTAGAAAAAGTAGGGGCAATAACAGGAGGGCCAGACGGGGCATCATTTAGATTATTATTAGTTGGGTTGACTTCAGGAGCAAAACTAGTGGGTGTATCGTCATCCGATTGTGTTTCATCAAAATCTATTTCTTCATCATCATTTTCATCAGTAGTTGGATTACCATAAAGAGCATTAATATATTCATGGTCTAATTGTTCACCATGTGCAATATTATGAAAAAATTAACTCGGTAAATTATAATAAGCTATTATCGCTATCAAGAATAGCATGTGTAGGACGGGTATGGGGTTTGGGTCGGGGAGCCGGGGGGGAGTGGAGGAGGAACAGATTGGCCACTAGATTCACCACTCTTGAATTTTTCCTTATTTTTACTAAATATTTTTTTAAGAAATAAACCATCTTAATTAATCAATCAATACAAAGTAAATAAAACAAACAAAACTATAATATTAAAACTTAAGAGTTTGAACGAGTTTACCAAATTGACGAACAACTTGTTGAAAATTAATTATCGTTGAAGACTTGAAGACTTCAATTCACCAACTTCACAATTTTTCACAAATTATAACAATAAAGTAAGCAATTATAGAAGAAAATTAGAGAGAGATTGATGATTTTGTGAGAAAAAATAAAAAAATGAGGGGCTATTTATAGTTGAAAATAGGAAAAAAGTATAATTATAAAATGTTTGGGGTTAAAACAAAGTTGGGGGAGTTAAATGACTATTTTGTAAATAGCTAACGGCTATTTTGGCAGAGGAAACGACTAGTTTTTAAATGCCCAAACGGGCAACTTTTTTTTTTTTAAAATTTATGGTCTTTGGGACCGTTTAGGTCCGCTAGGACCGGTTCGGTCCCAGTCTCAAACGGTCTCGGTCTAGCGGGCCTCAACCTAAGGACCGGACCAGAAGAACGGCCCACCACCCGATCCCGGTTATAAACGATCCATGCCCGTTTAGGCCTAGAGCCCACATGGGTTGCGGTCCCGGGCCGGTCTTGGTCCTGGACCGGTCCACTTGTCAGCCTTAGTTTTAACTCTACCGCTGAGTTACACGTGTCTTTTTATTTAATTCTAGAATTACTTACTATGTAGATAAAATATTTAATTGTACATATATTGTAAACAAAAGTAGAAATGTATAAATACATGCAATAGATACATAGTATCTAGTGGCTCTATGTTGTATAAAAACAAAAATTTACCTAGGAAGTCTAGGAAAAAGTATAATTAATTGTTTCAAGACCGACTGCAATTACTTTTTTCTTCTTCTTCTTTTATTGAATTGATCCCACCAGATTAAAATTGCTTCTTGACCACGCGTACTATATTTCTTGTTTGTTGATTTCATGTCTCGGTGGTGGGAGATATCTTGTCTTAACAATGAATCAAATTAAAGTGACAAAAATTAAATTTTACGAGTTTTTCCTTTCTAGGATCAATCATTCCCTAAAATAATTCTATTATTCCTTACTATTTCTATTTTAAGGTACTTACTACTTTTTAAATTTATAAATAAAAGAAGAATATTCTAAATAAACTTGAAATACTAAATAATTGAAATATAAAAAAAAACTACTACTAGATTTATGCAGATTATAGTGTTTCTGAATAGTTAACTATGTTGTTGAACCTATCAAAAGTCTGATCGAATTAGCAGTAAATGCAATTTTAGCGACTAAAAAGGCGAAAACTAGATGAGTTGAAGAAAGTATTAAATAGAAAATGTTAGATAAATAAATTAAATCCAGATGAGTTGAAAATTAATGAAATGCGTGATGAACTGAAATCTTCATGCAACCAGAAAAATATATGATAATAAACTGAAATCGTTAAAATTGTAATATAATGAGCGAAAACAATAAAATCAGAATGGTATATGAAGTTTAAAATTATTATCATGATTAAATCGTTACTTTCTTATTACAAATTTTGAATTGTAACCGTCCAATCATTCCAAGATTTTATCACTTGAAAATGATGAAAAGCAAAAATATTTAATTATATTTAAACAAGATATCTTAAATATACTCATAATATAGAACAATTTAAAATTACAAAGTACAACAATCTAGTAATGCATTATATACTTCAACTTATTAAGACAACAAAACTAATAGTCTTAATAAGTTCAAATAATGAACTAAACATACAAAGTAAGGAGCAATAGAAGGTACGAGAAACAAAAGGATCAGAACATTTTTTTTTGGTTAAATGGAAAATTTTATTCAACCAAGTATAATTATTTACAAGCACACCTGCTCATTGGACTCTAGAGATAGGTTCATACAAAAATAATTATGAAATTCTCACTGTACTAGCTAATACCATTTTCAAGCTCTATAACTGTCTGCTCATCTTCTAGGAAGGGTATCAGTTATAGATATACTGGTAGTTCTTGTTAGTATACTGTATTTGTAAAATAATTCTAGAGAAGAAAAATAACGTATAAACAGAAATGTAGAAGAAACATAATTTAAAACAATGATCTGTAGCAGATCACACTTACTGTTGCTTTCTTTGTAGTTAAAACAATGCAGAAGAAAGGAGGAGAATTCAGTATTTTATATGAAAAATCTGAGAAGAAAGGAGGATATTTAATTTTTCGTTGCAAAAACCGGATAATTTGGATTTAATATTAATTTTTTGTTACAAAAACAAATATTTAATAATATTACGTCAATATTTACTATTAACAAATAAATTTGGTCCAAAAAATTAATCAATCAATTAATCATTTGACCAAATCCAAATCCGAAGCCGAAGCCGAGCCGAGCGAGCGATGACGACGACGACGGCGCATGCTTGCCTCCTTCTTAACTCTTTAAGAGCTAGAAGAAGAGCAGTTGTATATATACCCATCAAAACTCTTTTTCTCTTCCAATATGAGACAATGTCCCTTTGTCAATGAGGAAAAGTCAAATATTTTTTAAGCTAAAATAAGCTTAAAAAACCCAACAATCCCCCACATGAATGGAGAATGGCTATATCATGGAAATATGCATGAAAAACTGTGTGATTCGCAAGCAAGGATTAATCGCATCTGGATAAGTAGGTTTCCCTTTGAGCTTTCCGTAGTGAACTTATCTCGTAAATACTCGGTCAATCGGTATATTTGATATCTTTGAACCGTCGAACTTTGGTGTATGCCTAGACAATCATAAGTCACACAATCAACCCTTAACCGTATTTAGTTCTCATTGTTGTGTTCCTTTTAGCCATGAACACCGCCTGATTTCATAAGTGCGTAGAGAACTGGCGTTGCAAAATTCTCCTTGAGGCGACTAATACTTCACACTTACATAGTGATTCCTAAACGTGTCATCCCATAGATACACTATTTGCTATACCCCGTATCAAATTTAGAAATAATTAAAAATCCTTAATGCTTTTTGCTGCTAAACATTGTCTCATCACGAGAATGGACCAAAATTTTAGTTGACAATGTTGAACCGTCATTAATGACTTTGTTTGACTCCTTGAACCTAGATCTTGGGATCTCCAATCTTCTAGGTAGAGTTACCTCCACAATGACTTGTTCTTGGCCATAGTCCGATTCCCCTCGATGATTTATCAAATATCTCTCTGCTTAGGCCTTTTGTAAGTGGATTCGACACATTATCGCTTGACTTTACGTAGTCAATCGTGATAATTTCTCTAGAGAGTAATTGCCTAATGATTTTATGTCTTCATCGTATATGACGAGATTTACCGTTATACATAACACTCCTAGCCCTTCTAATTTCCGCTTGACTATCACAATATATGCATATTGGTGCCAACGGTTTGGGACAAAATGGAATGTCTTCCAAGAAATTCCGGAGCCATTCAGCTTCTTCACCGACTTTATCTAAGGCTATGAACTTAGCCTCCATTGTAGAGCGGGAAATACAAGTTTATTTGGACGACTTTCAAGATACCGCTCCTCCACCAATAGTAAATAAATATCCACTTGTAGACTTAGAATCAGTTGAACCGGTGATCCAGTTTGCATCGCAGTATCCATCGATCACCGCAGGATATTTACTGTAGTGCAAAGCAAAGTTCTGGGTATGTTCTAAATATCTCAAAACTCATTTCGTTGCCATCCAATGAGATTGACCTGGATTTCTCATGTATCGAATCAATTTACTTATAGCACAAGCTATATCTGGTCGTATACAGTTCATGATTTACATTAAGCATCCCAACACACGAGCATAATCCAATTGTGATATGCTTTGGCCTTTGTTCTTTGGTAGTGCAAGATTCACGTCAATTAAAGTCTTTGCAAATTTAAAATCTAAGTGCTTGAATTTTCTAAGTACTGTCTTAATATAATGAGATTGTGATTCCAGAACTTGAGGAGTCTTATGGATCTTAATCCCCAGAATTAAATCAGCAACTCCCAAGTCCTTCATATCAAACTTGCTAGTTAGCATACGCTTAGTCGCATTTATGTCGGAAATATCATTACTCATTATCAGCATATCATCCACATATAAGCAAACAACGACTATGTGATTTGGAACATTTTAATGTACATTCATTTATCTTAAAACCATTTGACAACATTGTTTGGTCAAATTCCGCATGCCATTGTTTGGGTGCTTGTTTTAGTCCGTACAGGGACTTAACAAGTCTACATACCTTCTTTTCTTTACCTGGAACCACAAACCCTTCAGGTTGTTCCATGTAGATTTCTTCCTCCAAATATCCATTTAAGAAGGCCGTCTTAACGTCCATTTGATGAATTTTAAGACCATAAACTACAGATAATGCTACTAATGTTCGTATGGACGTAATTCTTGTAACGGGAGAGTATGTATCAAAATAATCAAGAACTTCTCGTTGTCTAGACCCTTTGACCACAAGTCTTGCCTTATATTTATCAAGGGTTAATTTAAATAACTAAATTACAAAATTAAAATATTTCTTTTTGAATTTTCCAATTTTTTTTCGAGTTCCTTAAAAATGGGCTCAAAAAAGAAAGTGCCATCATCTTTCATTTTCCTCTTAAAATCCATTTAGAACCCAACGGTTTATTTTCAGGAGGAAGATCTACCAATTCCCATGTATGGTTGTTCAATATGGATTTTCATTTTTTAGTAACTAACTATTTTATATTACCACTTGGAAATATGTATAGCTCTGCCAACTAGAAAAATGAAAGTGTGTAGTTTAGACATTGGTCTTAAACTTGCACTCTCAAATAACCTCTATTTACATCTCAAATCAGCATCTATGGATAGAAATTTAACATTTTCATATATTTTCTAAGTCCACTCTTCTACTTTCTCTCTGGTAAACCTCCTGTATCACTTGTTTTACCACCTGATGAGCTGCCCTTCTTTGCGTCTTGAAAATCCTCGCATTCCTTTCCTGCCAAATGTGGTAAACTCCACCAGCCAACACAATTCTGTATACTTCTTTTGTGCCTTCTTCCCAGTAGCATATCTGATTGCCCATAGTACTTCTGTTTGCCAGTCCCCTGTTCCCCTTCTTATGTCTTTCCATTCCAGCAATTTATTCTAGACTTCTTTTGCATAGTTGCATTGAAACAGTATGTGATCAATGTCCTCATTGTCTCTCGTACATAGAGGGCATATCATGTCCTCCAAGTTTGCCCAGCATGCAACCCTATCCTTCGTTTGAAGTCTTCTATACGATGCCAGAAAGAGTATGAACAACCATTTTGGCATTCCAACATTGTTACACAGTATTCCCCTCCATGGCATTTTTGGATAATCACCTCTAATAAGCCCATAGATCTTTTTGATTGAATAAGTACTCATTCTAGCTATTGTATCTTTTGTTATTCCTGCTTGTTCGAACACTAGTTTAGCTTTAAAACTTTTTTGCACCATCCAAGAGGCCTGCGTTGGTTTAGTTTCCCATATTGCACCACCTTTTGTGTAATAGGTATGGATCTATTTAACCCACAAGTTATATTTTTTCCTACACACATTCCATAGTAGTTTGCCACTAGCAGCATGATTCCAAGCGTAGATATCCAGAATATAAAATCCACCAGCAACTCTTGGTTGACAGAGTCTTTCCCATTCTTTAAGTGCTTTCTTTGAAATATCACTTCCTCCAGTCCAAAAAAAGGTTATGCAGGTAGTCTCGACCAGTTGAATCACCTTCTTTGGTAGTACAAATATCTGTGACCAGAACACTTGTATAGAGAATAAGACAGACTTAACCAGTTGTAGTCTGCCAGCATATGATAAGTATCTTGTGGTCCAGGATTTGATTCTAGCCAGCATCTTTTCTAGGAGAGGTTTACACTGGATAATAGAAAGCCATTTAGTGCTGAGTGGTATTCCCAGATATCTAAATGGCAGTTCACCATTTGTAAATTCCAATGCTTGCAAGATATCTTGCTGAACCTCATGTCCCCCCCCCCCCCCCCAAAATATACTGAACTTGTTGAAAGCACTGGAATAACAGTTACACCGATTCCAGCTCTCCTTTGCAGAATAGAAGCAAATCATCAACAAAGCCAAGTTGAATGATCTGCAATTTCTTGCACCTTGGATGGAACTTAAAACTAAATACTTCATTGAGTCCTTTTAGGGATCGATTGAGGTATTCCATGACAATAACAAATAGGAAAAGGGATAAGGGATCCCCTTGTCTTAGCCCTTTATTTTCTTGAAAAGGAGTCACTGGATTCCCATTGAGAATGATAGAGTAGGAGACAGTCTACACACATCTCATGATCCATTTAACAAATTGTGTTGGAAATTGTAGACCGTTGAGAATTTGTTCTATATATGGCCACTCCATAGAGTCATAGGCTTTCCTCATGTCAATCTTCAACATACACCTAGGTGTAGTTCCTTTCCTCTCATATCCCGAGCAGCGAATACAGATAGAAGACCAAGAGCGCTTATGTATTATCTCCTGTCGAAAAGAGAAAAAACCCCTTCTTCTATACGAGACCTAGCTCTTTCCTCCCTTTACTAAAAATTCTTCTATTAGTATTAGTGAAAGCTTATGATGTTGTCGGTAATCAACGTTCCAGGAACAAAGGCAGATTTGATTTGATCCACCAAACTATCCATCACACCTTGCATTCTTCTAGTCAAGACTTTGGATATAAGTTTGTATAGCATGGTACAACAAGATATTGGCCTGAATTCTGAGATTTTGGATGGGTTCTGTACCTTTGGAATGAGTGTGATTGTGGTGCAACTTATTTTCTTATATAATTCAACATCTTCAAAGTATTGAAGTACTGCATTTGTCAGCTCTTCCCCTATTATGGGCCATGCTCTTTTGAAGAAAAGAGCATTAAAACCATCACATCTTGGTGCCTTATGATCATCAATGCTCATTAGTGCTTGGTAAACTTCTTCCTTAGTAATATGAGCTATCAAGTTTAATTGTTGCCCTATATTTAGGTAGTTATCTCTCCTCATGATGGTAGGATTAATTGCAGGCAGTTGATCAACAATATTTCCAAGCAATTCTTTGTAGAAGCTTGTGACCTCTTCCTCTATTTCCTCAGGTTGTTGTAAATTTTATCCGTTTGCATTGATTAGTGATCTGATCCTATTTTGAGCTTGCCTACTCTTTAGATTGGCATAGAAATAAGCAGTATTAGCATCTTCCAATTGTAGCCATTTTGTTCTAGATTTTTGCCTCACTATACTCTATTCCACAAGGCTCCACTTTTCTAGTTCTTTTTGCAACTCCTTTTCAGCATTGAATAGTTCAACAGGGTGGTTGTGGTTAATCATCATAGCTTGTGTATCAGCTAACTTCTTCCTGCATGACTGTATACTCTACTCTACATTATTGAATTCCTTCTGATTTAATTATTTTAAACCAATTTTTACCTCCTTTAATTTCCTCCAGACTATCTCTATGCGTTGATATTTCATAGGTATATCCCATGCCTTTTTAACAGTACTCAAGAAGTAATTGTGATCTTCCAAACAATTCAAGAATCCAAAGGTCTGGCCCCTTTTTCCCAACATTCTCAAAGTGAATGCTCAGTGGTGTATGATCTGAGCAGTCAGGGTTCATTACTGCAACTTCAGTCTGATTTATTATAAGGATCCATTCAGCATTAACAAGAGCTCTGTCAGTTCTACTATATATCTGCCCATTAGACTAGGTATATTTCTTGCCAACAGCTCGCATTTATGTCATGCCAGACTCTATTATGTAATCACCAATAGCTAGCTAAAGCCTTTGCATTGTAGCATTCATATTCCTCATTTCATTCCACAAGGACTTCCTAGTCTCAATAGTGTGAAAACCATATATAGCTAACATTGTGAATTTAACTTTCAACTGAGGGATCCATACTATTACATGTATGGCCTATGCACTCATGGCAATTTCATTAAATTCCACCCTGTTTGGGTCCCAGAGTACCCAAATTATTCCTTTGTCACTGTGAGAATAGTTAGCATAACTTCTCCAATTATTTGCTATCTTCATGATTACACTATTGGCATTCTGTTCTTTGACACTATTTTCTAGTATGGCAATTAAACCAACATCATCATTCTGTACGACCGTATTTACCTCCTTCTGCTTATATACTTTATTTATACCTCTTACATTTCAAGTGATGATCTTCATCTGGTTATATGTACGTTTTTTTGCAGCACCTGTGTCTCCTACATTCCCCCTTTTCCACACCTTTACTCCCCCCAGCCTCTCCTTTTGTTACATAACTTAAAGGGATGAACCCATTGATCACATGAACCCCCCCCCCCGAATCTTTTGTCTTGGTTTGATTCCCTTTAGTTCCTGATCTCCCTTTGACAGTTTCCCAAGTTTCCTTCCCTTGGTTATTAACATCTAACTGAGATTCTTGGGATTTCTGTGGTTGCTGTGTGTTTTGTACTCCCCCATCAGGTTCCTGTGGTTCAGGAACAGTCTGTTGTTGACCATCTCTTCTCTTCAATTCCATTCTAGGTCTCACTCGCTTTTGCTTGATCACTTGCATAGATTTGGTTTGCTTCTCCTCATTTTGACAAGTATGCCCCACTTGAAGGCACTTATGACAGTATTCAGGTACCCACATACTTAATATTTTGTTCAAAAATCTTCCTTGTTGGGTCCATGACTGTAATTAAGTGGGGAAGGGGCTTTGTAACATCCATTTCTACTAACAATATTCCATATGAGATCCTCTCATTTTTTGTCGTACATTTATCAGCATATAGAGGAACCCCCAGGCCACTTCCTATCCTACTGAGAGAGTCCATTCTCCAAAAGTTTAGTGGTAGGTTTGGCAAGTGCACCCACATGAGAATTGTTTGAAGAACTTCAGTATAAAAATCAAAGTTAGGCGACCAAGCTTTGACAATGATAGGTTTGCTACTTATAGTGTATGTTCCTGAGTACAACACAACACCCCTATCCTCCAAACATGTGAATTTCACTACAAAATAGACATCGTTATGAAAGTAAATTTTGGGTTTAGCCTCAAAATTCCAGTTGGCTGCAATGAATCTATCCAAAGCCCCAATTGATGGAGATTCACCCACAACATACAGAATGATTGCATGCTTCCACTTAGTTGTCTCCCTATCGGTTTCTTCACTATCTAACTCCACATTTTTCCCCTTCCTTTAGAGTAGGAGAAACATATTTTAGATTTATACCTTTTGCCGCTCTTCTGCTGGTCCATATCTAATTTCTTGTGGATTTGGGCCTCTTGCATGGTGATTGGCTTGCTTACTCGAAGATGATCAACTACTTTCACTGGATTCTCTGGTTCGACATTAGCGATTAGATCTTTCTCCATAGGCGTTGGTAGTTTTTCCATAGCTTGATTGAGGTTTGGATTTTGGCTCAATCCGCCAATTGGCGTTGTTTGAGTTGAATCTGCTCCCTTCAATGGCGGCCAGACCTCAATTATCGGTGAGCACTGTTCCATTGGAATCGCAGGGTTAGGGCACCTCTCACTTTCCTTAACAACTTCCTTCCCGTTCCTATTGGTTCTGCTTAGTATCTCATTGACTAGTTTCATAATCAGACCTACCCTCTTAGGTCTTCCTCAACCTCCCATGCCGACGAGGTGCACGTTAGGTCACCATCAGTGCACAGAGACGAGCATTTTTAAAGAGATAAATTTCTAGAGAGAAGTTCGACGGGCCTTTTTATATATAATTCAATATGGATTCTATTTCACTATTGACTGCCTCTTTCCAAAATAATGATTCTGGAGAATACATAGCTTCTTTAAATGTTCGAGGCTCATTTTTCAATAAGAAAGTCACAAAATCTGGTCCAAATGAAGTAGATGTTCTTTGACGTTTACTACGTCTTGGATCCTCCTGATTAAATGTACTTTCTTTTGTTTCTTCCCGAGGTTGTTTAGATCTTTCACCAATCAACTCACATTCCTTTTTATATGGATATATATTTTCAAAGAACTCAGCATTATCTAATTCTATAACCTTATTATTATGAATGTCGGGATTTTCTGATTTATGAACCAGAAATCGATTTGCTTTACTATTGGTCGCATAACCTATGAAAATACAATCAGCGGTTTTCGGTCCTATTTTTACCCTTTTGGGTTTAGGAACTTGCACTTTTTCCAAACACCCCCACACATTAAAATAATTCAAGTTGGGCTTCCTTTCTTTCCATTTTTCATATGAAATTGATTGCGTTTTTCTATGGGGTACTCGATTTAGTATCCGGTTAGCCGTAAGAATGGCTTCCCCCCACAAGTTCTATGGCAAACCAGAACTTATCAACAATGCGTTTATCATCTCCTTTAATGAACGATTCTTTCTTTCCGCAATCCCATTGTATTGGGGCATGTAAGGGGTCATTCTAAACATATTTCTTCAAAAGGAGATTCATATTCACCATCCCTATCACTTCTTATCATTTTGATTTACTTGTTAAGTTGCGTTTCAACTTCATTTTTGTATTACTTGAATGCGTCTATTTCTTCATCTTTACTATTAAGTAAGTAAACATAGCAGTATCGAGTATTATCGTCAATAAAAGTTATGAAATACTTCTTTCCACCACGAGATGGTATTGACTTCATGTCGCAAATATCTATGTGAATTAAGTCTAAAGGATTTGAATTCCTTTCAACTGACTTAAAAGGATGTTTAACATACTTAGATTCCACACATATTTGGCATTTTGATTTGTCGCATTCAAACTTAGGCAATAATTCCAAATTAATCATTTTTCGCAAGGTTTTATAATTGACATGTCCCAAACGTACCATAAGTCATTTGACTCAAGTAAGTAAGAAGAAGCTGAAATTTTATTATTCTCAACGACCATTACATTTAGTTTGAAAAGGCCCTCAGTGAGGTAACCTTTTCCTACAAACATCTCATTCTTACTTATTACAACCTTATCAAATACAAAAACACACTTAAACCCGTCCTTAACGAGAAGTACAGCAGAGACTAAGTTCTTCCTAATCTTGGGAACATGAAGGACGTTGTTCAGAGTCACCACCTTGCCATAAGTCATTTTCAGAAATATCTTGCCCCATCCTTCAATTTTTGGCTGTTGTAGAATTTTCCATAGAAAGAGTCTCTTCGGTTCCAACCGGAGCATATGTAGCGAACGCTTCTCTAACACCACAAACATGGTGAGTGGCTCTAGAATTAATCCACCACTCTTTAGGATTTCCCACCAGGTTGCATTCAGAAAGCATAGCACACAAGTCATGAATATCTTCGTGCTTTTCTACCATGTTTGCTTGACCCTTCTTCTTGTCTTTACTTGGAGCACGAAAATATGCAGATATGTGTCCAGCTTTCCCACAGTTAAAGCCATTTCCGTTAACCGCTTCTTTCTTGGGTTGCTTTTTGGTCTAGAAGTCTTCTTCCTCTTTCTATTATTTTGAGGAGCATCCTCAACAATGTTTGCTCCCATTATTGTTGAGTTTCCACATCCTTTCTTTTCAGCAGCTTTGTTGTCCTCTTCGATTCTCAACCGAATAATGAGATCTTCAAGCGACATATCCTTGCGTTTGTGTTTCAAGTAGTTTTTGAAGTCCTTCCACAAAGGAGGCAACTTTTCAATCATCGCTGCAACTTGGAATGCTTCATTGATGACAAGACCTTCGATGAAAATTCTGTTAGTAGAAATATTATAATTAATACTTTCAACATCAGTATTAATTCGACTTATACCTTCAGCAAGGAGATCGTGAATAATCACTTGTAATTCCTGGACTTGGGTAATAACATTGCTATCTATTATTTTGTAGTCCAAAAATTCAGCGGCAACGAATTTCTTCAACACGACACCTTCAATTTGTATTTCCTTTCAAGTGCAATCCACAGTTCTTTTGACGTCTCCACATTACTATAGACGTTATACAGATCGTCCTCCAGTCCTCTAAGAATGTAATTCTTGCATAGAAAATCAGAATGCTTCCATGCATTAGTCACGAGAAAGTGTTCATTATCTGGAGTTTTTTCAGGAAGAACATGAACATCATCCTTAATGAACTTCTGTAGACTTAAAGTCATCAAGTAAAAGAACATCTTCTGCTGCCATCACTTAAAATCAATCCCGGAAATTTTTTCGGGTTTTTCTGCCGCGCCAATGCGGGTGTTGTTCGTCTTGTCGATGCATTAGCAGTCACCATCGGAACAGTCTGGTTTTCGTTGTCATGCATCATTTTTGTAAAATAATGACACAAATAAATGTTTAATAAACGGCAAAGTTTTTATATCTTCAAACCGAATAAAAATGGAGTGGAAAATCACGTAGATTTTAATCTCCAATGGAGTAGAAAATTGCCATGAAGGCTTTAATCTCCAAAATGGGAGTAAAAAACCACAAAGGTTTTAGTCTCTAGAACAGTGAGTATAACACATATATAGAAAATAATTAAGTTCCTTAAGCTTGTTAGTATACTATATTTTTAAAATAATTCTAGAGAAGGAAAATAACGTATAAACAGAAATGTAGAAGAAACAGAATTTAATTCGAGCCAATTTAATCCAATCCCACTGAATTCACAGTGTTTTCTTAAGGAACTTAATCCCCTCCTAGTACCGAGGTTGTGAATTCTTTCCTCCCAGGATACAACAAATTACACACTGGTGTAGCGGTACTTCAAACTCCAGTGTTTCAGCAAATATAATGATCGGTAGCAAATCACACTTACTGTTTCTTTCTTTGTAGTTAAAACAATGCAGAAGAAAGGAGGAGAATTCAGAATTCATATGGAAAATCAGAGAGAATGGACTGATGTTTATAGCCAACATGTTGAGTTCAAACAAAGAGGTGCAAATCTTCAAAGGTCAGTTATGACTGTTCACGTAAAATAGTCATAACGTAAATGGCCATTTACGCAAATTAAAATGAGAGTTCAATATGCAGAGGAAAATTAATTTTTTGTTACAAAAAACGGATAATTTGGATTTAATAATATTACGTTAATATTTACTATTAACAAATAAATTTGATCCAAAAAAATTAATCAATCAACCGATCAGACCAGATCCAAATCTGAATCTGAATCCGAATCCGAATCTGAAGCCGAAGCCAAAGCTGAAGCCGAGCCGAGTGAGAAACAATGAAGACGGTGCGAGGTTTTACTTTTTCTTAACTCTTTAAGAGCTAGAAGAAGAGAAATTGTATACATACCTATCAAAAGTATTTTCCTCTTCCAATATGGGACAATGTCCCTTTGTCAATGAGGGAAACTCAAATATTTCATTTTCCCTCTATTTTCCGTTCACCCTCTTTTCAGCTAAAACAAGCTTAAAAAACTCAACAGTTCCTAACATGGATAACCTCTTAATATATCTAGATCATTCTGCCATTTGGAGTATCTTTGTCCTACAATATGCAATTGTAGAGCTATTTCTTTCAGTCTGTCTATAGTTGTTCTCTTAAGTTGTTGAAATCTTCTACTGTTTCTTTCCATCCAAACATGATAGACTGTGGCTGCAAATAAGAAGGCAAGGATGGCTGCTCTTGGATGCTTGCTTCTTGTTATGTTTGTCAGCCAAGCTAGTTCCTCACTCCATGATCTCACTTGCCTCTACACTGTCCATTTAAGTAATTTCTGCCATATAGTTTTGGAGTAGTTACATTCAAAGAACAATTGTGAGTGTTTCCTATGCATCTGTTGAGCATAGCACACACTCACTTTGCACTTCTATTCCCCACTTTTGTATTCTGTCTATTGTTTCCAGTCTGTGTTGAAGAGCCATCCACAGAATCAACTGATGTTTTGGTATCATGCCTTTACTAAGAATCAAGCTTTTCCAATTGACTTTAGGGTATTGAGGAAGAATGTCCTTATAGGCTTTCTTAATGCTGAATTTGGCATTAATTGCATAAGTCTGAATTCAATACATATCAGGTGCTAGCCATTGTCTAGCCTCAAATATCTTTCTAACCACCTAGCTTGCTTGTCTTGGTGTTCTCCTTTCCTTTAAGTCTTTTCCTTTAATGTATTGGTGTTGAATCCATAAGACCCATAATGTATCCTTTTTCTGAGAGATTTCCCACAACAATTTCAATATTGTAGCTCTATTCCACAGGGTGAAATTTTGTATATTCAGTCCACCAGTAGATCTCGGCTGGCATATTGTTTCCCAGGCGATGGGTGCCCTATTAGTATTCTCTTTTGTACCATGCCAGAGGAAATTTCTGCAAATTTTTGTAACTAGTTTAACTATTTTTTGGGAGTAGAAAGATCTGAGCCCAGTAGGTTTGAATCTAAAAAACACTTTTTATCAATTAGAGTCTTCCTGCTGTAACGACCCGGCCATTCGTTTCGTGAGATTTGCCCCGTTTTCTCTGTTTCAGCTTTGTCATATGCTATTTAACCCAATTATGATGTGTTGGGTCGGTTAGTTCGGGTTCAGAGTGGTAGTGGTGAGAATTGAGGCACTTAGTCTCTTAAATGAGCTTAATAGTTGGAAAAGTAAACCGGGAGTTGACTTATAGGTAAACGACCTCGGAATGTGGATTTTATAGCTCGGATAGCTTCGTTAGGTGATTTGGGACTAAGGAGTGTGTTCGGAATGTGATTTTGAGTTCTGGAGTAGAATTAGGCTTGAATTGGCAAAATTGAGTTTTTGGCGATTTCTGATCGACAGTGGAAAATTAGCTAACGGGGTTGGAATTGAATTTCGGAAGTTGGAACAGGTTTGTGGGGTCATGTTGGATGTGTGTGCAAAATTTCAGGTCAATCAGACGTGTTTTGCATGGATTCGGCATCTTTGGCGAAATTTAGAAGTTTCAAAGTTCATAGGCTTGAATCCGAGGAGAATTTGGTGTTTTTGTGTTGTTTTGGGTGTTTCGAAGGCTTGCCTAACTTTGAATGAGGTTGTGGGATGTGTTGGCATGTTTGGTTGAGATCCCGAGTGCCTCGGGTGAGTTTCGGGTGGTTAACGGATCTAATTTTGAACTTAAGAGTTGGTAGATTTTTGCTGGTGCCAGTCTTCTGATGTGGCCGCACCTGCGGAAGGGTAGCCGCAGGTGCGATGCCGCAAGTGTGGGCCAGCATGCGCAGGTGCGGAATTGGTCGGGCTGAGGGAAAGTCGTAGGTGCGAGACTTGGACCGCACTTGCGGAGTCGCAGGTGCGGAAAATGGCATTTTAAGTGAAACACGCAGGTGCACACCTGGGACCGTAGGTGTGGGTCCGCAAGTGCGAGAAAAGGACCGCAAGCGTGGTCATCGCTGGGCAGAACATATAAACAGGACCCTTAGCGATTTTTGGGTCATTCTTCCCCCATTTCTACATGGGTTTGAAGCTTTTGAAGGGATTTGAAGAGGGATTTCAAGAGTTCTTCGTTGAGGTAATATATTTGAACCTAAAACTCGTTTCCATGTGATTTTTCAACTGAAATAGGGTGAAACTAAGGGAAAATCTTTGTGTAGATTGGGTAATTAGGGCTTGTAATTAGAGACTTTAAAATGGGGATTTGAGGGGTCATTTGAGGTCCGATTTTGATGTTCTTGGTATGTGTAGACTCGTGGGAAGATGAGGATCCTTGTGGTATAAATTTTATCGGATTCCGAGACGTGGGCACGGGGGTCGGGTTTGGCCAATTTCGGAATTTTTGTGTAATTTTGATAATTTTCGAATGGGCTTCGTCCCTTGGCATATAATAATGATATGAATCTGATTTTTGGTAGATTTGGAGCACTCAGAGGCCGATTTTAGAGGCAAAGGCATTGAGGTCTAGGATCTTAGCCGGTTTTGAGGTAAGTAACGTTTCCAAACTTGGTTCTGAGGGTTTGAAAACCCAAACTATATGATATATGACTATAATTGAGGTGACGCACATGCCTAGTGACGGGCGTGCGGGCGTGCACTGAGTATTTGTGGCATGGCTCATCCCATGGAACCGTGTAGTAGTTATTACAGATTGATATCCGTATGTCTATTAATGTGGTAAATGTGAACATGTTAGGAATCATGTTAAGTATAAATGCTAAGGCTTCACACCGAAAATACTGAGACTCGAGTGGTCGTATATTACTGTCTCATTTTGTGATTATTTGATTTCATATACTCAGTCCTGTTATAGCATATCATTTCATGCCTCAGTCTCAGTAATTGTTAATTATATACATATTTATCATTGTGTTGGGCTGATTTATACATCTGTGAGCCATATGAGTGAGACTGGAGAGTAATGACTGAGTGGGGCCGAGAGCCTGTTGTTGAGACAATTATGAGATCGGACTGCACACTGCAGCGATAATTTAATCATGCCTTCGTTGGCTTGATATAGCGCTTGGGCCAATAGGGCCCCTCTGGAGTCTTTACACCCCGAGTGAGCGCATTGATATTGAGGGATGGATCTTCCCTGGACATGGACCTTGTCCGAAGATGATGATATGTGAGGGATGGATCGTCCCTGGACATGGATATTGTCCACGTGTTGTGTTCCGGAGATAGATCTTCTCCATGGGGCTGGATTGGCCTTTTTCCTCAGTACCAAGTGACTACAGTCACTGATGATTATGTACATTCTGGGATGGACCTTCCCTGGGCCTGAGAGCCATATATGATACTGAGTGGACTGCCGTGTGAGGGTTGGGAGAACTATGTGCATTTCCACACTGGTTTCATATATTTATATAATGGCATGTAGAGTATTCCGGCATACTTGGCATATTTTGTATATTTTTTGATAAACTGTTAGCATGTCTAATTTCTATACGCTGTTTATTGTAAATCCCGAGGTTTATTCCTTCACTACCTCTCACCCTATAGGTTGGTTTCGTTACTTACTGATTTGGTGTACTCACGTTACCCACTGCACCTTGTGTACAAATCTAGGTACACCGAGACAAGGTACTGGATACTGAGCAGCTGTCAGAGTTTCTTCGGAGTCATCGAGGTAGCAGTTGGCGATCGCGACCGGATCGCGACCTCGTCTTCTCCTTCTTTATCTTCCTGTCGCACTTTTATTATTACACACTATGTTGTCATTTCCTCTATTTTTTACATTTGTACGTTGTAGTAGCTCGTGACTTGATGACACTAGATTCGGGGTTGGATTTTGAAATGTGCTTTAAATGTTAAACTTTCAAATGGGTTATTATCAATATTCTGCTTCTAAATTTATAAATTTTATGAAAAGAATAAACTTGGATTAAACGAAATGTGTGGCTTGCTTGATTCCACGACAGGCGCCATCACGACTAAGGAATTGGGGTCGTGACAGTTGGTATCAGAGCTCTAGGTTAGATAGGTCTCACCATTCATGAGCAGGTTTAGTAGAGTCTTGCGGATAGGTACGGAGATGTCTTCGAGAGGCTACAGAAACCTTAGGAAAAATCTCACATTCTTGAATTCTGTCGTGCGAATCTGTTGATTTCTGGAACTAAACTTCTGTTGTTTCATTCTCTGACAGATGGTGAGGACTCGCGCTACTGATCGGGGTGATCAGACACCAGCTGGACCAGCGAGGGGCCGTGGCAGAGGGAGGGGTGCAGCCCGCACAACAGTCGGGGCAGTACCTGTGGACCCTCCTACTTTTCAGGACCAGGTTCCTGCAGTTGAGATTCCAGCGGGACAGGCTCAGGCACCGACAGTGCCTATTGTGATTCCGGGTCTTCAGGATACCCTTACCCAGATTCTGATTGTGTGCACCAGTCTTGCACAGGCAGCCGCTATGTCTACTACTGGTGCTACTTCTCAAGTCAGGGGAGGCACTCAGACTCTAGCTGCCCGGACACCTGAGCAGGTTACCCAGGGGCTTCAAGCACCGGGGGAAGCTCCAGCCCAGCCGGTTGCCTCAACCCAGGATTTTGTGGTCCCAACTTTGGCAGATGATGAGCAGCATAGGTTGGAGAGATTTAGTAGACTTCAGCCTCCGGTTTTCAGTGGTACTGGGCACTAGGATACCAGGGCTTCTTAGATAGGTGTTAGAGGATTCTTCGCACAGTAGGGATATTGGAGGACAGTGGGGTTCCATTTACTACCTTCCAGTTCTCAGGAGCTGCACTTTCTTGATGGGAGGCCTATGAGAGGCGTACACCTGTTGAAGAAACGCCCCTTACCTGGCATCAGTTCTCCATTCTCTTCTTGGAGAAGTATGTACTGCAATCCCGTAGGGAGGAGCTGCATAGGGAGTTCGAGCAGTTGTGTCAGGTGGACATGACCGTGACGCAGTATGATATAAGGTTCTATGAGTTAGCCCGTCATGCTATTTGGATAGTTCCCACAGATAGGGAGAGGATCAAGAGGCTTGTTGATAGCCTCACTTATCAACTTCAGATTTTTCTGACCAGGAAGAGGGTATTTGTGGCTTCTTTTGAGGAGGTAGTTTACATAGCCAGAGATATTGATTCAGTTCGCCGCCAGGAGCGAGTCGAGAGGGAGGCCAAGAGGCTTCAAGGATCTGGTAGTTTTAGTGGTGTTCATTCAGGAGGTCAGTCTCAGCACAACAGAGGTCGTTCATTTAGGCCTCCTCAGCCAGTCCGCCCAGCCTACAGTGGTGCATCATCGGGGCATGGTCCCCGCAGCTCTCATCCGAGCCGCTCATCATTCAGTGCTCTTCCATCCCAGAGTTCATCTCGGCCGCCATCAGTTCAGGGTTCCTCGGCGCATGGTTCTTCTAGTAGTTATTATGGTTCTAGGGGTTCGCTTCAGTCCCCACCGTCATTTGCTAAGAGGGGTTGCTTTGAGTGTGGTGATCTGAGTCATTTCAAGAGGTATTATCCCCGTCTTTCGGGTGGTTCATTCCAACAGAGGAGCCAGCCTTCAGCTTTAGCACCAGTTACTACACCACCCGCCCAAGCAACTAGGGGTGGGGGTCAGTCAGCTAGAGGCCTCCCTAGAGGGGGAGGTCAATCAGGTGGAGGTCAGGCTCATTTATATACACTCCCAACCAGACCAGATACTATGGCCTCAGATGCAGTGATTACATGTATTGTCTTAGTTTGTAACCGAGATGCTTCAGTCTTATTTGATCCTGGTTCCACGTATTCTTATGTTTCCTCATACTTTGCCCATTTTCTGGATATGCCCCATGAGTATTTAGTTACTTTTGTTCATGTGTCGACTCCGGTGGGCGATACTAATATTGTGGACTGTGTGTATCGGTCGTATGTGATATCTATTGGGGGTCTGGAGACCCGAGTGGACCTATTGTTGCTTAGCATGGTTGATTTTGATGTGATATTGGGCATGGATTGGTTATCTCTGTGTCATGCTGTTCTTGATTTCCACGCTAAAACTGTAACCTTAGCGATGCCAGGATTTCCGAGAGTTGAGTGGAGAGGTTCTATTGAGTATGTGCCTAGTAGGGTGATTTCTTACCTGAAGGCCCAACGTATGGTAGAAAAAGGGTGTTTATCGTATTTGACTTTTGTAAGGGATGTCAGTGTTGAGACTCCCACTATTGATTCTCTTTCTATGGTCCGTGATTTTCCGGATGGTTTCCTGCTGACCTGCCAGGCATGCCACTTGACAGGGATATTGATTTTGGTATTGATTTGGTGCCGGGCACTCAGCCTATCTCTATTCCACCGTATTGTATGGCACCGGCAGAGTTAAAAGAATTGAAGGAGCAGCTTCAGGAACTCCTAAATAAGGGATTTCGGCCTATTATGTCACCTTGGGGTGCACCGGTGTTGTTTGTAAAGAAGAAGGATGGTTCCATGAGGATTCCGATATTCCCAAGATAGCTTTCAGGACTCGTTATGGTCATTATAAGTTTATGGTGATGTATTTTGGGCTGACCAATGCCCCATCAGTGTTCATGCATTTGATAAACAACGTGTTTCATCCGTACTTGGATTCTTTTGTCATAGTGTTCATTGATGACATCCTGGTATATTCTCGTAGCGAGGAGGAGCATGCTCAGCATCTGAGAGTTGTTTTACAGAGATTGAGGGAGGAGAAGCTTTATGCAAAGCTCCCGAAGTGTGAGTTTTGGCTTGGCTCAGTTGCTTTCTTGGGACACGTGGTGTCCAGTGAGGGTATTCAGGTTGATCCGAAGAAGATAGAGGCGGTGCAGAGTTGGCCCAGACCGTGCTCAGCTACAGAGATTAGGAGCTTTCTTGGTTTGGTGGGATATTACTATCGCTTTGTTGAGGGGTTTTCTTCTATCGCTTCGCCCTTGAAAAAATTGACCAAGAAGGGTTCTCTATTCAGGTGGTCGGACGAGTGTGAGGAGAGCTTTCAGAAGCTCAAGACTGCATTGACCTCAACTCCAGTATTAGTGTTGCCATCAACTTCAGGTTCTTATATCGTATATTGTTATTGTAACGACCCGGCCAGTTGTTTTGAGCTCTAACACGTCGTTCGGAAATTTGAGGTTGTGAGAAGCTTCATTTCAGGTATTATGACTCGTAGGCATGGTCGGAATTGAGTGTCAGAAAGTTCAGAGTCAATTTGGAAAGAAAATTCTCATTTCGGGAGCCTTAAGTTGGAAGGATTGACCAGGAATGGATTTTTGAGTAAACGACCTTAGAATCAGGATTCGAAGGTTCCAACAGGTTCGTATGATGATTTCGGACTTGGGCGTATGTTCGGATCGGGTTTTGGATGAACCGGGAGCATTTCAGCGCAACTTGTAGAAGTTAGCATTTTAGAAGAAATTTCATAAGTCTGGGTTGAAGTGTATTTTAGTGTTATTAATGTTCGTTTTGGATTCCGAGTCTGGGATTAGATCCGTATGGTGATTCTGGAGTTGGGAGCGTGATCGGAAGTGAATTCGGAGGTTCGTAGGTCATTTTGAAGTCATTTGGCTAAATATAGAAATTTGAAGGTTTTTGAGAAGTTTGACCGAGAGTTTGACTTTTTGATATTGGGGTCGGATTCTAATTTCGAAAGTTGGAGCAGGTCCATAATGTCTAATATGACTTGTTTGAAAAATTTGAGGTCAATCAGACGTGATTTGATAGGTTTCGGCATCGAATGTAGAAGTTTCAAGTTCTAAAGTTCATTAAGCTTGAATTGAGGTGTGATTCATGATTTCGACGTCGTTTGATGTGATTTGAGGCCTCGAGCGAGTTCGTATCATTTTTTGGTACATGTTGGTACAATTGATTAAGGTCCCGAGGGCCTCGGGTGGATTTCGAAAGGTTAACGAAATGAGTTTCGGACAAAAAAAAAAAAAAAAAAAAANAAAACTGAAGAAATTTCTGCTGCCCTTTTGGACAGCAACTGGTGCATCGGGGACCTGATTTTGGAGGCATATATATCAAAAACTATAAGGAAACTGAAAATGTGCAAAACATCAAAGTTGTATCCCTTGCATTCTAGTTTCCAGAAAGTTAAACCATTCATGATTTGGACATTTGATCAGAAAGTTACTATCGATTGAAGATGTCTGGTGAAGCAGTTTCGACAGAATTTACTGATGCATGCAGCCGACTTTAGAAGCTCATATCTCCGAATATATAAAGAGTTATATGGTTTACAACCTATCCAATGAAAGATCTTCGAGTCTAATTTCTTAATCATCAAACCATTTGTTATTTGGATATTTGTACAAGGAGTTATTAGCGTTTTAATAAAATGTGTACAACAAGGGAAAATTATAATAAGATGTACAACCTGCACAGCGCAAGGTACAACTCGATGAAGCTTGGGCAGATTGTTTTAAAAGCGAGTTTTGGCCCATTTCTTTCATTTGGCTTGGACGATTTTGGAGAGCTCAAGGAGTGATTTTCACCAAGAAACACTAGGTAAGTGATTTCTTTCTAGTTTTTAGTTAAATATGTGATTAAGGATCAAATTAACAGTGCTTAATTAGGGAAAATCAGTGGAAAAAGGGAAACTAGGGCTTGAGTTTAAGAGACCTTCTAGGGGTGATTTGAGGGGTCATTTGGACTCCGATTTCCGCGTTCTTTATATGTACGGAATCGTGAGATGGTGAGGATCATTTTGATATAAATTTTGTCGAGTTCCGAGACGTATGCCCGGGGGTCGGGTTTTGGTTAATTTCGGGTTTTGTGCATAAAGCTGATATTTTTCGATTGGGCTTCATTCCCCTAGCATATTTTTATGTGAAAAATCTGAACTTGATAAATTTGGAGCATTCGAAAGTTGATTCGAGGGGAAAACGTGTTGCGGAGTAGCTTTTCGGGCTAGTTTGAGGTAAGTAATGTCTTTAAATCATGTCCTAAGGGTATGAAACCCCGGACTTTACATTTTTTCACGGTTTTGGAGTGACGCACACACCGGATGACGAGTGTGGGGCGTGCACGAATTGGAAATTTGGAAATAAGTTTCCTTTTTAAGCAATTATTGAGTTACGAAACTGCTTTTAAAGCCTCTTCTTTATAGTATTGATATGTTTTGTTATACTTGGGCTGTAAGCCATGTTTGGGGCCTAGTGCCAATCTGTTTTAACCCCTTGAGGGCTATTTTACTGATATTCCTCACTTTGAAACTATGATTTTACACTTAGTCTTTCTTGTGAAATTGTTGACACTCTTATTTGATAATATTACTATTTCTTGAAATGAGATACTATTTTGGGTCGAGAACCCCGTTTTATTTATGGACCAAATGGCATGCTGAGAGTGTCTGAGTGAGTGAGGCCAAGGGCTAATATTGTGAGAATGTTATGATATGAGAGAGGCCGAGTGCCTGAGAGTAATTGATGCCATGATTTGGCTTGTTTATAGCGCTTGGGCTGTAGGAGCTCCTTCGGAGTTTGTAAACCCCCAATGAGCGCAGGTACCCACTGAGTGCGTGTGCCGAGTGATTGGGAGGCATGAGTGACTGTGAGGTGCTGAGTGGCTGTTACTGAGTGATGGTGAGGTGCTGAGTGATTGATTTACGAGTGATGATTTGGCCCGAGGGGCGGATATATAATGATATTTTGCTGAGTTTTGATTATGATTTATTTCATCTTTTATACTGATATTTTAGAATTTTACTGAGAAATACTGGAAATTATACTTGCTCAAAGGATTCTTTTTACGAAAATTGGTTTTCAACTTATGTATTAAATGTATACTGTATTAATACTCCGTATCTTACTATATGTGGATTGGTGTTCTGTGCTGTGTGTTTTCTTATCTTCAGACTTGATTTATTTTTATTACTACTGAGTTGGCGTACTCATCATTACTCCCTACACCTCTGTGTGCAGATCCAGGTACTGGTTCTAGGCAGTAGCCATCTGAGATCGTTCATCGTCACCTTTGGGATTTCGAGGTAGATGTCCAACGTCCACAACTTCTCCATTTCCCTTCCTTCATTAGTATGTATTTTGTTCTGAGCAGTGTATTATGACATTAGCAGTGTTAGTATTATTCTTAGATGTTCGTGATCAGTTCACTCCAGTTTTGGGGAATAGTTTAGACTGTTAGATTATATCATGCTTGGTTAAAGACTTAGAATATTTTATGCTTATTATTATGATTTTTGATAAATTATATTAAAATAAATGTGTAGTTACGTGATAGTGGCTAGCCTAGTTCCACGATAGGCGCCATCACGACCAGTTAGGATTTGGGATCGTGACAAGTTGGTATCAGAGCACTAGGTTACATAGTACTCAATGGTCATGAGAAGGTTTATTAGAGTCTTGCGGATTGGTTCAAAGACGTCTGTACTTATCTTCGAGAGGCTACAAAACTCTTAGGAAAAATCTCATTATCTTGAACTCTGTCGTGCCATTCTATTGATTCTAGAAATCTAAACTCATGTTGTTTCATTCTCTCACAGATGGTGAGGACACGCGCTACGGATCAGGGTGACCAGATACCAGCTGGACCGACGAGAGGTCGAGGCCGCGATTGAGGACGTGGTAGGGGTAGGGAACCAGCCCGCGCAGCAGCCGGGACAGTACCAGAGGATCACCCTACTATTCAGGATCAGGTTGCCGCTGCGGGTACTCCAGCGGGACAGGCTCAGACACCGGCAGTGCCCATAGTTATTCCGGGTCTTTAGGAGACCCTGGCTCAAATCTTGACAGTATGCACTGGTTTGGCTCAAGCACTTTCTATGTCTACTACTGCCGCTACATCTCAGGCCGGGGGAGGCACTCAGACTCCAGCTGCCCGGATACCTGAGTAGGTTGTACAGGGCTTTCAGACACTGGGGGTAGTCCCAGCCCAGCCGGTTGCTCCAGTTCAGGACTATGTGGTCCCAGCTATGCCCGAGGATGAGCAGCGCAGGCTGGAGAGGTTCAATAGACTTCAGCCTCCGACTTTCAGCGGCGTAGAGGGCGAGGATGCCCAAGGTTTTCTGTATACGTGTCAGAGGATAGTCCATATTGCTGGGATTGTGGAGACCAATGGGGTCTCATTTGCTAAATTTCAGTTTGCTGGTGCTGCCTTCACTTGGTGGGAGGCATTTGAGAGGTGTAGGCCGGTTAGTTCAGCACCCCTCACATGGCAGTAGTTCTCCACGATCTTTCTGGAGAAATATGTTCCTCAGTCCCACAGGGAGGAGTAGCGCAGACAGTTTGAGCAGCTGCGCCAGGGAGAGCTGTCAGTTACACAGTACGAGATGTGGTTTTCTGAGTTGGCTCGACATGCTTCTGAGTTAGTCCCTACTGATAGGAAGAGGATTAGGAGGTTTGTAGATGGAATCACTTACCAGCTCCGCATTTTGATGACCATGGAGAGGGTGTCTGGAGCCACATTCGAGTAGGTTGTTGACATTGCTAAGGATATTGAGTCGGTCCGTAGATAGGAACGAGAGGAGAGGGAGGCCAAGAGGCCTCGGGGATCAGGTAGCTTTAGTGGTGCCCCTTCCAGAGGGCAATTTCAGCATAGTAGAGGTCACCCATTTAGACCTCCTCAGCCAGTTTGCCCAGCTTATAGTGGCGCATCTTCGGGGCAGGGTCCCCGCAGCTCTCATCATCGACGTTCATCCTTTAGTGCCCTTCCATCTCAGAGTTCCTCCAGAGCATCATCATTCCAGGGTTCTTCCATGGATGGTTCATCCGGTAGCTATCCTGGTAGTAGGGGTTCCCTTCAGTCCCCATCTCCAGCTTTAGGTAGTTATTTTGAGTTTGGAGAGTTTTGACATATGTGGAGGCAGTGTCCTTGTCGTCCTGGTAGTTCCTCTCAGCAGAGGGTTCAACCCTCGACATCGACCCCAGTCACTTCATCACCTACCCAGGCAGGCAGGGGTGGTGGTCAGGCAGCTAGAGGCCGCCCTAGAGGGGGAGGTCGAGCAAGTGGAGGTCAACCACATATCTATACACTCCTAGCTAGGCCTGATGCTATGGCCTCTGAAGCGGTGATTACTGGTATTATCTCCGTCTGTCACAATGATGCTTTGGCTTTATTTGACCCTGGTTCCACATACTCTTATGTTTCGTCATATTTTGCTCACTTTCTGAGTATGCCCTGTGAGTCTTTAGCTACGTCTAGTCATCTGTCGACTCCGGTGGGTGATACTATTTTTGTAGACTATGTGTATCGGTCATGTGTGGTATCTATTGGGGTCTGGAGACCCAAGTGGACTTGTTGTTGCTCAGCATGGTTGATTTTGATGTGATACTAGGCTTGTATTGGTTATCCCCATGTCATGCTATTCTTGATTGTCACGCTAAGACCGTGACCCCGGTTATGCCCGAAGTTCCGAGAGTTTAGTGGAGAGGGTCTATTGAGTTATGCGTGTGGTTTGTGCCGGTGTGTGCGGGGCTTGTCATCCGTCATATAAATTTTATTTGGAAGCATTCAAGTGTTATGGCATGTCAGGTGTAGGCGGATCCCGAAAGGTTTATGGCGGTATAGACCACTACTTAAGGGCTTGCATGTATGGTGATTTTGAGAATTCACTCGTGTGTTGTTATGGTTCTCTTGAATTGAGGTGAGAAAAAAAAAGGGTTTCTATATGAAAGGTGTTCACCCTATTAGTGGTTCAGGAGTTATGATGGAATTCTTGCGCTATCTCGTATTGGCATGTTAGGTGGAGTAAACAGTATGTAACTGGGAGTAAGAATCGAGATTGCGGTTCGGTGTTGACAAGGATGTCATAAGCTCGGATGAGCAAGGAAATTGGTGTTGTCTTCAGTGAGTTGAATGTTTAGAGTAAACTGGTCTTCAGTGTCACCTGAGATCGGTGTTTGGTGAAAGAGGCTTTGTATCTTGGTTATGGGTTCTTGATTTGTTTTACAGGTCGGTGGTATGGATGTGCAGACTTGTTACCTCGTGTGAAAGGTCGTGGGAGCGTGATCGCGGGAAGATTGTACAAGTGTGACATGTAGTCACCTGATTGATTGAAGATTTAGACCAAGTATAAGGGAGTGCAATATTAATTTTTCGAGAATTTATGCCTGGAAGGCGTTCGGTTCAGTTGGTTATGGATTGTGGGGTGTTTGTCCCGGCTATGTTGGTTGTTCTTACGTGTTATGAGAGGAAGTGGGTTATTATGGACCCAGGTAAAGCTATTAGCCTAGTTCAGTGTGAGCGAAATCGGCTTGAGGGTTGTGAATGGATTCAATGTGGTTGTGGGCTCCATGTGAATCAGGTGTGTTCATTCCAGTATGGCGCTTCTCAAGGAGGGGTGTTGGAATATCATATGTTGTTCCGTCTTCATCCAATACATGTAATATTATGATTGTGCCGTGTGAGTTGTGAAACGGCTTGATAATACCTATGTGTTGAGTCTCCATGTAGTGATGAGGTTATGTGAGCAGGAGAGCTCTTGAGATTTAGAGTATATATATCGCACCTCAGTTGTGCTCGATTTTGGTAGGGTATGGCTCTATCGGTCTCCCCAGGATGGTATTATGCACTTAGCGTGCTTGTGACCGATATTCGGTAATTTGTAACGGGGAGCAATTCATCTCCGTGTATATCTCCTTGTGTGAATTTTATGATGGGATCGGGTGGCACACCGTCACGGGTATAATATTTGGATGGGGTTGAACGCCGCAACAGTGTGATATTGAGTACGGTTCCCTATAATTATTTTTCTTGTGTTTTACTTCCTATTTCTTGAGGAAAGTTCATATTAGTTATGTGAGTTGAGTAGTCCCTTCCCAAGTCATTTCCTTATGTATCATGTTCGAGTTGTGGCCTATTGGCGCATTGTGGCATCGTGTGAGACTGATGGTCATGTCTGGGACTGAGCAGTTCATACTGGGTGAGACGAGATTATGGATCATGGATTGGTGCGATAAGATTATGTGAAGTATATTACAGGACAATTACCATTATTTGGTTCGTAATGAAATGATGATTTTAGTCAAGGGTAAAGATTCAATGTTTGGTTAACTCTACAATTGGTTAGAAATCTCTACACGTCTCCTCCATTATGGTGGTATCACCAGCATTATAGAAGGATGTATATATATATATATATATATATATATCATAAGGTGCGGTGGGAGCATCAGATTCATGGAATTTTGGCTATTAAGGTTCATGGAATGTCATCGTGGTTGGATGATGAAATATGCGGTGTATGGTGCTAAATTCAGCAAAGGTATGCAGTCATGTTTTGATACCTCGTGTGGTAGTTGATACGGTGTTTATATACATTGGAAACAGGCCTGACAGAGAATTTCAGTGGTTGGAACTGGGTTCTGAGCTTATTGTTTGGATAAAAGAGGATGTCTTCAGATTTGATCAAGCTAATGTATTCAACTGAGTGATGGTAGCACAGGTAGGTGCACGAAGTGTTAAACAGTGATTTCAAGCAACTCCAGAGCAGTTCTTAGCTCGTTCGAGGGCGACCGCATGTTTAAGTGGGGGAGAATGTAACGACCCGACCGGTCGTTTTGAGATCTAACGTGTCGTTCGGCAGTTTGAGGCCGTGAGCAGCTTCATTTCAGGTATTATGACTCGTAGGCATGGTCGGAATTGAGTTTTAGGAAGTTTGGAGTGAATTTGGAAAGAAAATTCTCATTTCGGGAGCCTTAAGTTGGAAGGATTGACTATGATTGGATTTTTGATTAAACGACCTCAGAATAAGGATTCGAAGGTTCCACCAGGTTCATATGATGATTTCTGACTTGGGCGTATGTTCGGATCGGGTTTTGGATGACCCGGGAGCATTTCGGCAAATTGTAGAAGTTAGCATTTTAGAAAAAATTTCATAAGTCTGTGTTGAAGTGCATTTCGATGTTATTGATGTTCGTTTGGGATTCCGAGTCTGGGATTAGCTCCATATGGTGATTCTGGAGTTGGGAGCGCGATTGGAAGTGAATTCGGAGGTTCGTAGGTCATTTTGAAGTCATTTGGCTAAAGATAGAAGTTTGAAGGTTTTTGAGAAGTTTGACCGAGAGTTTGACTTTTTGCTATCGGGGTCGGATTCCAATTCCGAAATTTGGAGCAGGTCCATAATGACGAATATGACTTGTGTGGAAAATTTGAGGTCAATCGGACGTGATTTGATAGGTTTCGTCATCGAATGTAGAAGTTTCAAGTTCTAAAGTTCATTAAGCTTGAACTGAGGTGCGATTCATGATTTCGACGTTGTTTGATGTGATTTGAGGCCTCGGCGAGTTCGTATCATGTTTTGGGACATGTTGGTATAATTGGTTAAGGTCCCGAGGGCCTCGAGTGGATTTCGGAAGGTTAAAGAAATTAATTTCGGACAAAAAAAAAAAAAAAAAAAAAAAAAAAAAAAAAAAGAACTGATGCATCGGAGAGCCAATTTTAGAGGCATATATATCAAAATCTATAAGGAATATGAAAATGGACAACAACTGGTGCATCAGAGAGCTGATTTTAGAGGCATATATATCAAAATCTATAAGGAATCTGAAAATGTTGCAAAACATAAACGTTGTAATTCTTGCATTCTAGTTTCCAGAAAGTTAAACCATTCATGATTTGGACATTTCATCAGAAAGTTATGATCGATTGAAGATGGCTGGTGAAGCAGTTTCGACAGGATTTACTGATGCATGGAGCCGACTTTGGAAGCTCATATCTCGGAATATATAAAGAGTTATATGGTGTACAATCTATCCAATGAAAGATTTTTGAGTCTAGTTTCTAAATCATCAAACCGTTTGTTATTTGGATATTTCTACAAGGAGTTATGGGCGTTTTAATAGAAGGTGTACAGCAGGAGACAATTATAATAGGTTGTACAACCTGCACAATGCAAGGTACAACTCGATAAAGCCTGGGCAGATTGTTTTAAAAGCGAGTTTTGGCCCATTTCTTTCATTTGTCTTGGACGATTTTGGAGAGTTCAAGGAGAGATTTTCACCAAGCAACACTAGGTAAGTGATTTCTTCCTATTTTTGAGTTAAATATGTGATTATGGATCAAATTAACAGTGTTTAATTAGGGAAAATCAGTGTAAAAAAGGGAAACTAGGGCTTGAGTTTAAGAGACCTTCTAGGGGTGATTTGAGGTGTCATTTGGACTCCTATTTTAGCGTTCTTTATATGTACGGAATCTTGAGATGATGATGATCATTTTGGTATAAAGTTTGTCGAGTTCCGAGACGTGGGCCCGGGGGTCGGGTTTTGGCTAATTTCGGATTTTGTTCATAAAGTTGATATTTTTCGATTGGGCTTCATTCCCCTAGCATATTTTTATGTGAAAAATCTGAACTTGATAGATTTTGAGCATTCGGAAGTTGATTCAAGGGGCAAACGTGTTGCGGAGTAGCTTTTCGGGCTAGTTTGAGGTAAGTAATGTCTTTAAATCCTGTTCTGAGGGTATGAAACCCCGGATTTTACATTTTTTCACGGTTTTGGAGTGACACACACACTGGATGACGAGTGTGGGGTGTGCACGAATTGGAAATTTGGAAATATGTTTCCTTTTTAGGCAACTATTGAGTTGCGAAACTGCTTTTAAAGCCTATTCTTTATAGTATTGATATGTTTTGTTATACTTGGGTTGTAAGCCATGTTTGGGGCCTAGTGCCGATATGTTTTAACCCCTTGAGGGCTATTTTACTGATATTCCTCACTTTAAAACTATGATTTTACACTAAGTCTTTCTTGTGAAATTGTTGACACTCTTATTTGATAATATTACTATTTCTTGAAATGAGATACTATTTTGGGTCGAGAACCCCATTTTATTTATGGCCCGAATGGCATGCTGGGAGTGTCTGACTAAGTGAGGCCAATGGCCAATATTGTGAGAATGTTATGATACGAGAGAGGCTGAGTGCCTGAGAGTGATTGATGCCATAATTTGGCTTGTTTATAGCGCTTGGGCTATAGGAGCCCCTCCGGAGTCTGTACACCCCCAGTGAGCGTGGGTACCTACTGAGTACGAGTGCCGAGTGTCGAGTGTCGAGTGACGAGTGATGGGAGGCATGAGTGACTGTGAGGTGTTGAGTGATTGTTACTGAGTGATGGTGAGGTGCTAAGTGATTGATTTACGAGTGATGATTTGGCCCGAGGGGCGGATTTATAATGATATTTTGCTGAGTTTTGATTATGCTTCATTTCATCTTTTATACTGATATTTTGGAAATTTTACTGAGAAATACTGGAAATTATACTTGCTCAAAGGATTCTTTTTACGGAAATTGGTTTTCAACTTATGTATTAAATGTATATTGTATTAATACTCCGTATCTTACTATATGTGGATTGATGTTCTGTGCTGTGTGTTTTCTTATCTTCAGACTTGATTTATTTTCATTACTACTAAGTTGGTGTACTCAATTACTCCCTACACCTCTGTGTGCAGATCCAGGTACTGGTTCTGAGCAGTATCCATCTGAGATCGTTCATCGTCATCTTTGGGATTTCGAGGTAGCTGTCCAGCATCCACAACTTCTCAATTTCCCTTCCTTCATTAGTATTTAGTATTTTGTTCTGAGATAGTGTATTATGACATTAGCAGTGTTAGTATTATTCTTAGATGCTCGTGATCAGTTGACTCCAGTTCTGGGGAATAGTTTAGACTGTTAGATTATATCATGCTTGGTTAAAGACTTAGAATATTTTATGCTTATTATTATGGTTTCTGAGAAATTATATTAAAATGAATGTTTAGTTACATGATATTGGCTAGCCTAGTTCCATGATAGGCGCCATCAAGACCAGTTAGGATTTGGGGTCGTGATAGTGATGCCTCGAGGATAGGCATCAGGTGCGTGTTGATGCAGGAGGGTAGGGTGATTGCCTACACCTCGCGCCAGTTGAAGACTCATGAGAAGAATTATCTCGTACATGATCTCGAGCTAGCAGTCATTGTTCGCGCATTGAAGATTTGGCGTCATTATTTGTAGGGTGTGCATTAGGAGGTTTTTACTGATCACCGTAGTCTGCAGCATCTGTTTAAGCAGAAGGATTTGAATTTGCGTCAGAGGATATGGTTGGAGCTTCTCAAGGATTATGACCTCACTATTCTATACCACCCGGGGAAGGTCGATGTAGTGGACGCTGCCTTGAGTCGCAGGGCAGAGAGTTTGGGGAGTCTAGCATATCTCCCAGCAGCAAAGAGACCACTAGCCCTTGATGTTCAGGCTTTAGCAGGCCAGCTTGTGAGATTGGACTTATCGGAGCCTCACCGGGTATTGGCTAGTGTAGCTTCCAAGTCTTCTCCTTATGACCAGATTAGGGAGCGCCAGTATGATGACCCACTATTGCTCGTCCTTCAGGACAGGGTCCGATGAGGTGATGATAGGGATGTAATGATTGATGATGACTGGGTTATGAGGATGCATGGTCGGATTTGTGTGCCCAATGTGGATGGGCTTCGAGAGTTGACTCTAGCAGAGGCCCAGAGCTCGCGGTATTCCATCCATCCGGGTGCCGCAAATATGTATCAGGATATGAGACATCATTATTGGTGGAGGTGGATTAAGAACGATATTGTTGAGTTTGTAGCTCGGTGTCTCAACTGTCAGCAGGTCAAGTATGAGCACCAGAGACCAGGTGGATTGCACCAGAGGTTAGATATTCCGGAGTGGAAGTGGGAGCGGATCACCATGGACTTTGTAGTTGGACTCCCATGGACTTCGAGGAGGTTCAATGCTATATGGGTTATTGTGGATCGTTTGATCAAGTCCGCACACTTCATTCTTGTTAGTACTACTTGTTCTTCGGAGCGGTTAGCCAAGACTTATATCAGAGAAATTGTCCGGTTGCATGGTGTTCCAATTTCTATCATTTTGGACAGAGGTAATCAGTTCACATCTCAGTTTTGGAGGGCCGTGCAGAGAGAGTTGGGTACTCAGGTGGATTTGAGCACATCGTTTCATCCTCAGACCGACGGACAGTCAGAGCGTACTATTTAGATTCTGGAGGACATGTTGCGTGCCTGTGTCATTGATTTTGGGGGTTCATGGGACCAGTTTCTGCCACTCGCGGAGTTTGCTTATAATAATAGCTATTTGTCGATTATCCAGATGGCTCCGTATGAGGCTTTATGTGGGATGAGGTGTAGATCTCCGGTTGGTTGGTTCGAGCCGGGTGCGGACAGGCTATTAGGCATAGATTTGGTTAGGGATGTGTTGGATAAGGTGAAGTTGATTTAGGAGCGGCTCGCATAGCGCAGTCTAGGCAAAAGAGTTATACGGGCCGAAAGGTCCGGGATGTGTCTTTTATGGTTGGGTAGAAGCTACTGCTGAAGGTGTCACTCATGAAGGGTGTTATGCGGTTCCGGAAGAGGGGCGAGTTGAGTCCCCGGATCATTGGACCTTTTGAGGTGCTTCAGAGAGTTGGAGAGGTGGCTTATAGACTTGCCTTGCCACCCAGCTTATCGAGTGTTCATCTGGTATTTCATGTTTTGATGCTCCGGAATTATGTTGGTGACCCGTCTAATGTTTTGGGCTTCAACACGGTTCAACTTGAGGGTGATATGTCATATGAGGTGGAGCCAGTGGCTATTTTGGATCGATAGGTCAAAAGGTTGAGGTCTAAGGATATAGCTTCAGTAAAGGTACAATGGAGAGGGCAGCCGGTGGAGGAGGCCACCTGGGAGATCAAGTGGGAGATGCGGAGCAGACATCCTCACTTGTTTGAGACTCCAAGTATGTTTCTAGACCCGTTCGAGGACGAACATTTGTTTAAGAGGGGGAGAATGTAACGACCAAGCCGGTCGTTTCGTGAGATTTGCCTCGTTTCCTTTGTTTCAGCTTTATCATATGCTATTTAACCCAATTATGATGTGTTGGGTCGGTTAGTTCGGGTTCGGAGTGGTAGTGGTGAGAATTGAGGCACTTAGTCTCTTAAATGAGCTTAATAGTTGGAAAAGTCAATCGGGAGTTGACTTATAGGTGAACGACCTCAGAATGTGGATTTTATAGCTCGGTTAGCTTCGTTAGGTGAATTGGGACTTAGGAGTGTGTTCGAAATGTGATTTTGAGGTGCAGAGTAGAATTAGGCTTGAATTGGCGAAAGTGAGTTTTTTTGGCGATTTTCGGTCGGCAGTGGAAAATTAGCTAACAGGATTGGAATGAATTCTGAAAGTTGGAACAGGTTCGTGGGGTCATGTTGGATGTGTGTGCAAAATTTTAGGTCAATCGGACGTGTTTTGGATGGATTCAGCATCTTTGGCGAAATTTAGAAGTTTCAAAGTTCATAGGCTTGAATCGGAGGTGAATTTTGTGTTTTTGCGTTGTTTTGGGTGTTTCGAAGGCTCGATAAAGTTTCAATGAGGTTGTGAGATGTGTTGGCATGTTTGGTTGAGGTCCCGAGGGCCTTTGGTGAGTTTCGGGTGGTTAACAGATCTAATTTTAGATTTAAGAGTTGGCAGATTTTTGTTGGTGCCAGGCTTCTGATGTGGCCGCACCTGCGGAAGGGTAGCCGCAGGTGCGGGCCAGCATGCGCAGGTGCAGAATTTGTCGGGCTGAGGGAAAGTCGCAGGTGCGAGACTTGGACCGCACCTGCGGAGTCGCACATGCGGAGGATTTGTCGCAGGTGCGGAAAATGGCTTTTTAAGTGAAACACGCAGGTGCACACCTGGACCGCAGGTGCGGGTCAGCAAGTGCGAGAAAAAGACCGCAGGTGCGGTCATCGCTGGGCAGAACATATAAATAGGACCCTTCACGATTTTTTGGTCATTCTTCCACCATTTCTACACGGGTTTGAAGCTTTTTAAGGGCTTTGAAGAGGGATTTCGAGATTTCTTCATTGAGGTAGTATATATGAACCTAAAAGTCGCTTCCATGAGATTTTTGGACTGAAATAGGGTGAAATGAAGGGAAAATCAGTGTGTAGATCTGGTAATTAGGGCTTGTAATTAGAGACTTTAAAATGGGGATTTGAGGGGTCATTTGAGGTCCGATTTTGATGTTCTTGGTATGTGTAGACTCGTGGGAGGATGAGGATCCTTGTGAGGTAAATTTTATCGAATTCCGAGATGTGGGCCCGGGAGTCGGGTTTGGCTAATTTCGAGATTTTTGTGTAATTTTTATAATTTCGAATGGTTTTCGTCCCTTGGCATATAATAATGATTTGAATCTGATGTTTGGTAGATTTGGAGCACTCGAAGGCCGAGTTTAGAGGCAAAGGCTTGAGGGCTAGGATCTTAGCCAGTTTTGAGGTAAGTAACGTTTCCAAACTTGGTTCTGAGGGTTCGAAACCCCGAACTATATGATATATGAGTATAATTGAGGTGACGCACATGCCAAGTGATAGGCGTGCGGGCGTGCACTGAGTATTTTTGGCCTGGCTCATCTCATGGCCCTGTGTAGTAGTTATTACAGATTGATATCTGCATGTCTATTATATGATAAACTGTTAGCATGTCTAATTTTTGTACGCTGTTTATCGTAAATCCCGAGGTTTAGTCCGTCACTACCTCTCAGCCCATAGGTTGGGTTCGTTACTTACTGAGTTGGTGTACTCACGTTACTCCCTGCACCTTGTGTGCAGATCCAGGTATACCGGGACCAGGTAGTGGATACTGAGCAGCTATCAGAGTTTCTTCGGAGTCATCGAGGTAGCAGCTGGCGATCGCGACCTCGTCTTCTCCTTCTTTATCTTCCTGTCGCACTTTTATTATTACAGACTATGTTGTCATTTCCTCTATTTTTTACATTTGTACGTTGTAGTAGCTCGTGACTTGGTGACACTAGATCCAGGGTTGGACTTTGAAATGTGCTTTAAATGTTGTTAAACTTTCAAATGGGTTATTATCAATATTCTGCTTCTAAATTTATAAATTTTCTGAAAAGAATAAACTTGGATTCAACGAAATATGTGGCTTGCCTGATTCCACGACAGGCGCCAGCACGACTAACGATTTGGGGTCTTGACAGTTGGTATCAGAGCTCTAGGTTAGATAGATCTCACTAGTCATGAGCAGGTTTAGTAGAGTCTTGCGGATCGGTATAGAGACGTCTGTACTTATCTTCGAGAGGCTACATAACCCTTTGGAAAAATCTCATATTCTTGAATTCTGTTGTGCGAATCTGTTGATTTCTGGAGCTAAACTTCTGTTGTTTCATTCTCTCACAGATGGTGAGGACTCGCACTACCGATCGAGGTGATCAGACACCAGCTTGACCAGCGAGGGGACGAGGCCGTGGTAGAGGGAGAGGTGCAGCCCGCGCAGCAGTCGGGGAAGTACCTATGGACCCTCCTACTATTCAGGACCAGGTTCCCGACGTTGAGATTCCAGCGGGATTGGCTCAGGCACTGGCAGTGCCTATTGTGATTCCGGGTCTTCAGGAGACCCTTGCTCAGATTCTGACTGTGTGCACCAGTCTTGCACTGGCAGTCGCTTGTCTACTACTGGCGCTACTTCTTAGGCCGGGGAAGGCACTCAAACTCTAGCTGCCTGGACACCTGAGCAGGTTACCTAGGGGCTTCAAGCACCGAGGGCATCTCCAGCCCAACCGGTTGCCCCAGCCCAGGATTTTGTGGTCCCAGCTTTAACAGATGATGAGCAGCGCAGGTTGGAGAGATTTAGTAGACTTCAGCCTCCGATTTTCTGTGGTACTAGGGGCGAGGATGCCCAGGGATTCTTAGATAGGTGCTAGAGGATTCTTCGTACATCAGGGATATTGGAGGCCAGTGGGGTTCCATTTACTACCTTCCAGTTCTCAGGAGCTGCACTTGCTTGGTGGGAGGCCTATGAGAGGCGTAGACCTTTTGACACAACGCCCCTTACCTGGCATCAGTTCCCCATTCTCTTCTTGGAGAAGTATGTACTGCAACCCCATAGGGAGGAGCTGTGCAGGGAGTTCGAGCAGTTGCGTTAGGCGGACATGACCGTGACGCAATATGAGATGAGGTTCTCTGAGTTAGCCCATCATGACATTTGGCTAGTTCCCACAGATAGGGAGAGGATCAGTAGGTTTGTTGATGGCCTCACTTATTAGCTTCAGATTTTTCTGACCAGGAAGAGGGTATGTGGTGCTTCTTTTGAGGAGGTAGTTGACATAGACAGAGAGATTGAGTCAGTTCGCTGCCAGGAGCGAGTCGAGAGGGAGGCCAAGAGGCCTCGAGGATCTGGTAGTTTTGGTGGTGTTCATTCAGGGGGTCTGTCTCAGCATAACAGAGGCCGTTCATTTAGGCCTTCTCAGCTAGTCCGCCCAGCCTACAGTGGTGCATCATCGGGACATGGTCCTGCAGCTCTCATCCGGTCCGTTCATCATTTAGTGCTCTTCCAGCCCAGAGTTCATCTCGGCAACCATCAGTTCAGGGTTCCTCGACGCATGGTTCTTCTGGTAGTTATTCTGGTTTTAGGGGTTCCCTTCAGTCCCCACCGTCATTTGCTGAGAGGGGTGTCTTTGAGTGTGGGTGATCCAGGACATATCAAGAGGTATTGTCCACGTCTTTCGGGTGGTTCATTCCAACATAGGAGCCAACCTTCAGCTTCAGCACCAGTTACTACACCACCCGCCCAGGAAGCTAGGGGTGGGGGTTAGTCAGCTAGAGGCCGCCCTAGAGGGGGAGGTCAATCAGGTGGAGGTCAGGCTCGTTTCTATGCACTCCCAGCCAGACCAGATGTTATGGCCTCAGATGTAGTGATTAAATGTATTGTCTTAGTCTATCACCGAGATGCTTCGATCTTATTTGATCCTGGTTCCACGTATTATTATGTTTCTTCATACTTTGCCCATTTTGTGGATATGCCCCATGAGTCTTTAATTACTTCTGTTCATGTGTTGACTCCGGTGAGCGATACTATTGTTGTGGACTGTGTGTATCGATCGTGTGTGATATCTATTGGGGGTCTGGAGACCCGAGTGGACCTATTGTTGCTTAGCATGATTGATTTTGATGTGATATTTGGCATGGATTGGTTATCTCCGTGTCATGATGTTCTTGATTGCCACGCTAAGACTGTGACCTTAGCAATGCCAGGATTTTCGAGAGTTGAGTAGAGATGTTCTACTGAGTATGTGCCTAGTAGGGTGATTTCTTGCCTGAAGGCCCAGGGTATGGTAGAAAAAGGGTGTTTATTGTATTTGGCTTTTGTGAGGGATGTCAGTGTTGAGACTCCCACTATTGATTCTGTTCCTGTGGTTCATGATTTTTCGGACGTGTTTCCTGCTGACCTGCCAAGCATGCCACCTGACAGGGATATTGATTTTGGTATTGATTTGGCGCCGGGCACTCAGCCTATATCTATTCCACCGTATCATATGGCACCGGCAGAGTAAAAGGAATTGAAGTCGCAGCTTCAGAAACTCCTAGATAAGGGATTCATTCGGCCTAGTATGTCACCTTGGGGTGCACCGGTGTTGTTTGTAAAGAAGAAGTATGGTTCCATGAGGATGTGTATTGATTACAGGAAGTTGAACAAGGTTACAGTCAAGAATAAGTATCCTTTGCCTCGCATTGATGATTTGTTTGACCAGCTTCAGGGAGCTAGGATGTTCTCTAAGATTGATTTGAGATCCGGGTATCATCAGCTGAAGATTCGGGATTCTGATATTCCCAAGACAGCTTTCAGGACTCGTTATGGTCATTATGAGTTTACGGTGATGTCTTTTGGGCTGACCAATGCCCCAGCTGTGTTCATGCATTTGATGAACAACGTGTTTCAGCCGTGCTTGGATTCTTTTGTCATAGTGTTCATTGATGACATCCTGGTTTATTCTCGTAGCCAGGAGGAGCATGCTCAGCATTTGAGAGTTGTTTTACAGAGAATGAGAGAGGAGATGTTTTACGCAAAGCTCTCCAAGTGTGAGTTTTGGCTTGGCTTAGTAGCTTTCTTGGGACACATGGTGTCCAGTGAGGGTATTCAGGTTGATCCGAAGAAGATATAGGCGGTGTAGAGTTGGCCCAGACCGTCCTCAGCCACAGAGATTAAGAGCTTCCTTGGTTTGGCGGGATATTACCGTCGCTTTGTGGAGGGTTTTTCTTCTATCACTTCGCCCTTGACCAAATTGACCCAGAAGGGTTCTCCATTCAGGTGGTCGGACGAGTGTGAGGAGAGCTTTCAGAAGCTCAAGACTGCATTGACCTCAGCTCCAGTATTAGTGTTGCCATCAGCTTCAGGTTCTTATACCGTATATTGTGATGCCAGGAGGATAAGCATCAGGTGCGTGTTGATGCAGGAGGGTAGGGTGATTGTCTACACCTCGCGCCAGTTGAATACTCATGAGAAGAATTATCCCGTACATGATCTCGAGCTAGCAGTCATTGTTCACGCCTTGAAGATTTGGCGTCATTATTTGTACGATGTGCATTGTGAGGTTTTTACTAATCACCGTAGTCTGCAGCATCTGTTTAAGTACAGGGATTTGAATTTGTGTCAGGGGATATGGTTGGAGCTTCTCAAGGATTATGACCTCACTATTCTATACCACCCGGGGAAGGCCAATGTAGTGGCCGGTGCCTTGAGTCGCAGAGCAGAGAGTTTGGGAGTCTAGCATATCTCCCAGCAGCAAAGAGACCACTAGCCCTTGATGTTCAGGCTTTAGCAGGCCAGTTTGTGAGATTGGACTTATCGGAGCCTCACCGGGTATTGGCTAGTGTAGCTTCTAGGTCTTCTCCTTATGACCAGATTAGGGAGCGCCAGTATGATGACCCACACTTGCTCATCCTTCAGGACAGGGTCCGACGAGGTGATGATAGGGATGTAATGATTGATGATGACTGGGTTATGAGGATGCATGGTCGGATTTGTGTGCCCAATGTGGATGGGCTTCGAGAGTTGACTCTAGCAGAGGCCCAGAGCTCGCAGTATTCCATCCATCCGGGTGCCGCAAATATGTATCAGGATATGAGACAGCATTATTGGTGGAGGTGGATGAAGAACGATATTGTTGAGTTTGTAGCTCGGTGTCTCAACTGTCAGCAGGTCAAGTATGAGCACCAGAGACCAGGTGGATTGCACCAGAGGTTAGATACTCTGGAGTGGAAGTGGAAGCGGATCACCATGGACTTTGTAGTTGGACTCCCACGGACTTCGATGAGGTTAATGCTATATGGGTTATTGTGGATCAGTTGACCAAGTCCGCGCACTTCATTCCTATTAGTACTACTTGTTCTTCGAAGCGGTGAGCTGAGACTTATATCAGAGAGATTGTCCGGTTGCATGGTGTTCCAATTTCTATCATTTCTGACAGAGGTACTCAATTCACATCTCAGTTTTGGAGGGCCGTGCAGAGAGATTTGGGTACTCAGGTGGAGTTGAGCATAGCGTTTCATCCTCAGACCGACGGGCAGTCAGAGCGTACTATTCAGAATCTAGAGGACATGTTGTGTGCCTGTGTCATTGATTTTGGGGGTTCATGGGACCAGTTTCTGCCACTCGCGGAGTTTGCTTATAATAATAGCTATCAGTCGAGTATCCAGATGGCTCCGTATGAGGCTATATATGGGAGGAGGTGTAGATCTCCGGTTGGTTGGTTCGAGCCAGGTGCGAACAGGCTATTAGGCACAGATTCGGTTCGGGATGCGTTGGATAAGGTGAAGTTGATTCAGGAGCGGCTTCACATGTCGAGTCTAGGCAGAAGAGTTATGCGGGCCGGAAGGTCCAGGATGTGTCTTTTATGGTTGGGGAGAAGGTACTACTGAAGGTGTCACCCATGAAGGGTGTTATACAGTTCGGGAAGAGGGGCAAGTTCAGTCTCCGGTTCATTGGACCTTTTGAGGTGCTTCAGAGAGTTGGAGAAGTGGCTTATAGATTTGCCTTGCCACCCAGCTTATCGAGTGTTCATCCGGTATTTCGTGTTTCGATGCTCCGGAAGTATGTTGGTGACCGGTCTCATGGTTTGGACTTCAGCACGGTTCAGCTTGAGGGTGATATGTCATATGAGGTGGAGCCAGTGGCTATTTTGGATCGACAGGTCAAAAGGTTGAGGTCTAAGGATATAGCTTCAGTAAAGGTACAGTGGAGAGGGCAGCCGGTGGAGGAGGCCACCTGGGAGACCGAGTGGGAGATGCAGAGCAGACATCCTCACTTGTTTGAGACTCCAGGTATGTTTCTAGACTCGTTCGAGGATGAACATTTATTTAAGACTCCAGGTATGTTTCTAGACTCGTTCGAGGATGAACATTTATTTACTTGTTTGAGAAATGTAATGACTAGGGCGGCCGTTTCGTGAGATTTGCCCTGTTTCCTCTGTTTCAGCTTTGTCATATGCTATTTAATCCAATTATGATGTGTTGGGTCGGTTAGTTCGGGTTCAGAGTGGTAGTGGTGAGAATTGAGGTACTTAGTCTCTCAAATGAGCTTAATAGTTGGAAAAGTCAATTGGGAGTTGACTTATAGGTAAACGACCTCAGAATGTGGATTTTATAGATCGGATAGCTTTGTTAGGTGATTTGGGACTTAGGAGTGTGTTCGGAATGTGATTTTGAGGTGCGGAGTAGAATTAGGCTTGAATTGGCGAAATTCAGTTTTTGGCGATTTACGGTCGGCAGTGGAAAATTAGCTAACAGGGTCAGAATGGACTTCTTAAAGTTTGAATAGGTTCGTGAGGTCATGTTGGATGTGTGTAAAAAATTTCAGGTCAATCAGACATGTTTTGGATGTATTCGGCATCTTTGGCGAAATTTAGAAGTTTCAAAGTTCATAGGCTTGAATCTGAGGTGAATTTGGTGTTTTTGTGTTGTTTAGGGTGTTTCGAAGGCTCAAATAAGTTTGAATGAGGTTGTGGGATGTGTTGGCATGTTTGGTTGAGGTCCCGAGGGCCTCGGGTGAGTTTCGGGTGGTTAACGGATCTAAATTTGGACTTAAGAGTTAGCAAATTTTTGCTGGTGCCGGGCTTCTGATGTGGCCGCACCTGGGACCGCAGGTGCGGGTCCTCAAGTGCGAGAAAAGGACCGCATGTGCGGTCATCGCTGGGCAGAACATATAAATAGGACCCTTAGCGATTTTTGGGTCATTCTTCCACCATTTCTACACGGGTTTGAAGCTTTTGAAGGGATTTGAAGTGGGATTTCGAGAGTTCTTCGTTAAGGTAATATATTTGAACCTAAAACTCGTGTCCATGTGATTGTTGGACTGAAATAGGGTGAAATTAAGGGAAAATCAGTGTGTAGATTGAGTAATTAGGGCTTATAATTAGAGACTTTAAAATGGGGATTTGAGGGGTCATTTGAAGTCCGATTTTGATGTTCTTGGTATGTGTAGACTCGTGGGAAGATGAGGATCCTTGTGATGTAAATTTTATCGGATTCTGAGACATGGGCCCGGGGGTCGGGTTTGGCCAATTTCGGGATTTTGTGTAATTTTTATAATTTCGAATGGGTTTCGTCCCTTGGCATATAATAATGATATGAATATGATTTTTGGTAGATTTGGAGCACTCGAAGGCCGAGTTTAGAGGCAAAGGCATTGAGGGCTAGGATATTTTCCGGTTTTGAGGTAAGTAACATTTCCAAACTTGGTTCTGAGGGTTCGAAACTCCGAACTATATGATATACTACTATAAGTGAGATGACACACATGCCAAGTGACGGGCGTGCGGGCGCGCACCGAGTATTTGTGGCCTGGCGCATCCCATGGCACCGTGTAGTTAGGGGTGGGCATAAAATCCGAAAAACCTAATTCCGAACCAAACCGAATTAATTTAGTATTTTGGTTTCGGTTTTTTCGGTTTTTTCAGTACATAAATTTCGGTATTTCGGTTCGGTATACGGTACTGGGTTTTTGATATTTCGGTATTTTGGTATACCGAAAAACCGAAATAGTTTTTTTTTTGGATGACCGAGAAATCTGTCTGGGGCCGATCCTTTGGACCAACCGCAGCCTTCGAAATTCAGTGGATAATGGGGCCGCCCATCTACCCTTCTCCACTTAAAATCAGGCTTTGCTTTGCATGGTGTGGGGGCTTGAACCTGTGACCTAAGACACAAATCCACCACCATTTGCTATTTGAGCTAGGCCCTAGGGGAAAATACTGAAATAGTTTAGTCCAAGCCCAACTTTATTTTTATTTTTTAGCCCATTAAATTTAAGCCCACACCTCAAAAGTCCAAAACCCCTAATTCCCTAATTCCTTACCCTTAAGCTTTAGCAAGGTTCCACCAAGCAGATTAAGAACTTCTAGAAATTTTGGAGCATAGATAAAAAGTGTATACTGTATAGGCAGTCAACTATCTTTGGTATTGAGCTTGAATGGACTGTTCAACTATCCTTCTTTTTGCTTTAGGATAAATTATGGCTTTATAGTAGAGGCATAAAAGGAATTGTTGTTTTTTACGTGTAAGTTGTAATACTTAGGTGCAACTTTTTCTCTTGTATTAACCAATGGTATTATAAGATTCTTCCTTGCATTGCCTCCGTGTTTAGTCAAATGCTAGTAAATAATACTAGTTGTATTGGTTTCAAAAGTTGAAACGTATCTTTTCAACCCTAAGATCTACAGATTTGAATAGGCATAAGCCTTATAACATAGATTTGGTTTAAACCGAAACCGTACCGAACCAAAATAAGAAATATCGAACCATACCGAAATATTTTGGTACGGTATTTGGTATACACAATTGATAAATCGAATACCGAACAAAAATTTTTAAATATCGAACCGAAGTACCGAATGCCCACCCCTACGTGTAGTAGTTATTACGGATTGATATCCGCATGTCTATTAATGTGGTAAATGTGAACATATTAGGAATTATGTTAAGTATAAATGCTAAGGCTTCACGCCGAAAATGCTGAGACCCGAGTGGTCGTATATTACTGTCTCATTTTGTGATTATTTGATTTCATATACTCAGTGTTGTTATAGCATATCATTGCATGCCTCAGTCTCAGTAATTGTTAATTATATACATATTTATCATTGTTTTGGGCTGATTTATACATCTGTGAGCCATATGAGTAAGACTGGAGAGTAATGACTGATTGAGGCCGAGAGCTTGTTGTTGAGACATTTATAAGATTGGGCTGCACACCGCAGCGATACTTTAATCATGCCTTCATTGGCTTGATATAGTGCTTGGGCCAATAGGGCCCCTCCGGAGTCGTTACACCCCCAGTGAGCGCATTGATATTGAGGGATGGATCTTCCCTGGACATGGACCTTGTCCGAAGTTGATGATATGTGAGGGATGGATCATCCCTGGACATGGATCTTGTCAGGGTGTTGTGTTCTGGAGATGGATCTTCTCTGTGGGGCTGGATTGGCCTTTTTCCTCAGTACCAAGTGGCTACAGTCACCGATGATTATGTACATTCCAGGATGGACCTTCCCTGGGCCTGAGAGCTATATACGGTACTGAGTGGACTGCCGTGTGAGGGTAGTGAGCACTATGTGCATTTCCACACTGGTTTCATATATTTATATGATGGCATGTAGAGTATTCCGGCATACTTGGCATATTTTGTATATTTTATGATAAATTATTAGCATGTCTAATTTCTGTACGCTGTTTATTGTAAATCCCGAGGTTTAGTCCGTCACTGCCTTTCAGCCCATAGGTTGGGTTCATTATTTACTGAGTTGGTGTACTCACATCACCCCCTGCACCTTGTGCAGATCCAGGTACACCGGGACCAGATAGTGGATACTGAGCAGCTGCCAGAGTTTCTTCGGAGTCATCGAGGTAGCAGCTGGCGATCACGACCTCGTCTTCTCTTCCTTTATCATCCTGTCGCACTTTTATTATTACAGACTATGTTGTCATTTCCTCTATTTTTTACATTTGTACGTTGTAGTAGCTCGTGACTTGGTGACACTAGATCCGGGGTTGGATTTTGAAATGTGCTTTAAATGTTATTAAACTTTCAAATGGGTTATTATCAATATTCTGCTTCTAAATTTATAAATTTTCTGAAAAGAATAAACTTGGATTCAACGAAATGTGTGGCTTGCCTGATTCCACGACAAACGCCATCACAACTAAGGATTTGGGGTCGTGACTCCTGCTTAAGATAAAAACTTAGAAGACCAACATCTGACCTTTGCCGCAATCTTTTCCACCAAAGGCATATATTGGTTGATGGTTAGTTTTGTAGAAGATAGTGGTACTCCTAGGTACTTAAAGGGAAGGCTGCCAAGAGAGAAGTGGAGTTCAGCCAGGAGTTGTTGCCTGAATTCAGCCTTGACACCAACAATGTACAGGGAGCTCTTCTCCATATTAGCTTTAAGTCCTGATACATAAGAGAAGTGCACAAAGTAATTCATCATGATTTGCACTGAAGTTCTTTATGCTCTACAACATAGGAGCAGGTCATCAGCAAAACATATATGAGTTATGTGTTGCTTAAAGAATTTAGGATGATAGTTGAAGTTTGGAATTCTTTGCAACTGCTTTAGTGCTCTATTTAGGTATTCCATCACAAGCACAAAGAGTATGGTGACATAGGGTCCCTTTGCCGACCTTTCTTTGCTGGGAATCTAGCTGTTATACCACAATTTATCAACAATGTATAGCTTACTGTGGTTACACACTCCATGATCAAACACACCATCTTGTGAGGAAACCCAAACTCAATCAGTAGTTGCTCAAAAAAACTCCATTCTACCGAGTCATAGGCTTTTCTAATGTCAACCTTTATAATGCATCTTCGAGGCATTGATTTTCTTGTGTGTCTTTTCACCAACTCATGTGCAAGTATGACATTGTGTAAGATGTTTCTCCCCTCTATGAAGGCAGATTGAGATGGACGAGACAAGATAATCCATTGCTGCTTTTAACCTCTTAGTCAGAATCATAACAATGATCTTGTATAGAGTAGAGCAGCATGTGATTGGCCTGAGTTCTTTAACATATGTTGGGTGGTCGACCTTAGGGATCAGGGTGATAGTGGTACAGTTTATCTCTTTGAGCATCTTGCCTGTTTCAAAGAATTGTTGGATAACTTCTGTCACTCCCTCCCCTGTAATTGACCAGAAAGTCTCATAAAATTCAGTCGGGTATCCATCTAATCCTGGTGCTTTATCATCTGGGAGATCCATTATTGATTGCTAGACTTCTTCTTTTGTCACGGGGCTCAACATTGATTGTTGTTGGGCTAGTGTCAAAGTGGGGGTCATCCCTAGCTATGTTGATGTCTAAACCAGGCAATATAGGGGCTGCTTCTCCCAGTAGCTTCTTGAAAAAGCTGACAAACTCATTCTGAATCTGGTCTGGCTCAGTTAGTCTAGCATTTTGTTCAATGTAGCCACAAGATACTTTGTTTCTTGCTTGTCTAGCTTTTAGACAGGCATGGAAGTACTTGGAGTTTGAATCCCATTGTGTTATCCATATAGCTCTTGTACAACATATTAGACTGTAAGTTTGATAAGTATTTTTTAAACTCGAAAAAAGAAATTAAAAGAAATGAATTGCCTCGGCGGAATGAATAAGATGAACCTGTTTGACCACTCAATCACAATTTATTTGTCGAAATGACCAGGTATCTTCTCCTACTGGTGCTATTTAAAACATAGTCATAATTTAGATGTATTTAAATTTTAGCCACTTTAATGTTTTCTTTTCCTCTTTCTTGGATGACCAATCTACTCCTACTGAATTCTATTAAACATTTTGCCAGAACTTAACAAATGATGGTCGATATGGCCAAAGAGTTCTTTTTGTATGAATAATGTTTAATGACATTTTCATTTCGAATTGGAAAAATCTTTGAACGCAATATTTGAACATAAAGCAAGCAATTTAGCTTGGTAAGACATATGATTTAATTTCAAAAATTATTAATACAATAAGGAGGTAAATGGCCTAAGATTTATAGACCACCTTTCTTGGAACAATTTGGAACTGAGAAGAGGGAGAAGTGGGATGCAAAAGGGGGAAGAAAACACAAGGTTTAGCTACCTGATTAAACTAGAGCACAAACATCGTATACTTGCTGATTGAAAGAAGTTCTATAGAAATTTTAGTGTATAACTTATAGTCTATCTGTTTCAATTTACATGACACACTTACCATATTAATTAGTCTATTCCAAAAAGAATGACACATTTCTATAATTGGAAATAATTCAACTTTAAACTTTTTATTTTACCAATTTTATCCTTAACGAGAAGCTTTTATAACCACACAATTGTCATGGTCCCAACGGCGAAGCCACATAGACTGACCATCCTTCGTCAAAATATTGCATTGTATACACAGGTAAAATATTATGTTTTAGAGGTATATAACACATACTGTACACCCTTTGTCGGGATTTTTTTTCACTTCTTTCAAATTTGAATACCCCCGGAAAAATTCCTACCTTCGCCACTGCATGACCCCACAAAGCTTTTACCCCTTAAGCTTTTAAGAGCACAAGTTTCAAAAATCTCTCTCTTTTCTCTTAAACTTTGTGCCGAGTTAAACTATTGCGTCTAAATTGAAACGAGGAACTATTGTATAAGTATATGTAATTAGCAAACGAAAACTGATAAACTTGTATTTATTTATTTAACAATTAAGGGAGCTTTTCAGCTGATCAAACATGCACCAAAATACGTATGATGATCCTATTTATTCATTTAACAATTAGTACATTGCATCTTGATTTTTATTTTCACAGCGAAAGAAGGATCCTATTAGTATTTGGTTCCTCTCCATTTCTTCAAGTTCTTACTTAGTTGAGTGAAACTTGTCACATTTTAATATATATTAACGGTCTGTATTTAATTAACTAAAATAAAATCTTAACCACGGTTAGAACTTAGTTAAAACTGAATATTTCCCATTAACTGCTGATATTTCCTCTATTTCCATCTATATATATGCAGCTAAAATTATTTTTATCGCCCAAAATTTGTTTAATTCGAAAAATCTTGGCAGCAGAGAAAATTTATCAAATTCAAACCAAGGAAATCAAGTACTGTTAATATCGTCAGACCTATATTTTTTAAGATAACAGAAAGATTAACATCAATTTATAATCTAGGGTAAGTGACCAAAGTTGAACTCAAAGTTGGTGTGCCTCAAAATAACTATTTATGGCCAGATATTTGGCAACTACATGAAGCATATAGTTAATGGGAGAAGCATTTGTTCCTAACAAATTGATATAGAGTACGTTTTCCATTTAGAAAATGATCATCATCCATCCAAGTTATAAGAACATGGGGAAATGGAGACAACCCATGTTACATTGTATTCTAAATCTACCTAGAGAAAAATTAAATGGGCTTCTTATACTTGTGAATAATTCGGATTGGGGTTCAACTTGTTCACTTTGTCAGTGTTTAACGACAAGTTTAACCGTAAACTTGACCATATATTAGGTTACGAGTTAAAAAATAATCAAAACGTCAGCGATCCCTGATATGGACAAGTTCGGTCGCCCCCGTAAATATGCAGAAGAAAATAAAAAACTTGCCTGCACCAACATTGATTACGCATATATATTATTACGCGGCGCCTTCCTGAGGTTCTTTGGAAGGGCGACGTAAGGCTAATCAACCGATGTCAAGGTGGTTGCTGTCCGCCAAGTGAGGTCCCCGCTGCACGCTAGACGAGATTGTCAGTGCCGTGCAGGAAAACCAATGCCAACAATTTGAGAGAACAGTAATGAGAATTGAATAAAAGCTTGATTGAATTAATGAAAGCTATTACAAAGAGAGCAATGCGGTGTCGAGGGGGAGAGACACCAGTACAGAGAATTGCTTGCTAGAAAANGTTTGATTGCTTGATCCCCCTTAATAATGCTTAAAAAAAATAAACCCAAGTAACAGGAATAGACTAAAAGATGCTAGAGAAACATAATGGAAGTACATGGAATGAAAACTACTCTAATAATACAGGAAAAAAGACTTAGTTTTCTACAGGGGTAGAAACAGGTCCGTTGTCAGCTGCTTGTGGCTGGGCGCTCACGAGGGAAATTGGTGGGGGCGACAGAGGCACATGTGCGCTTGTCACTTGGCGCGGCGAAGACCACGGGGCCGTCCGTGGTGCTAGGCGTTGAGAGGCTTGCTGGGACGCCACGGGGCTCGTCCAAGGGGTCATGGGGCATGGTTGGAAAGCCGCCCATGACAATATAGATGTATTAATGTATACAGAGTTAGAGAAACCAGTAAGAACATGACAAGAAATCCATATATGTGGGATACTAGATTGTACATGTAAACTAAATCAGAGGGCATAGTTTGATGGACGAAATCCTTTACAGCATATAAGTTAATTAAGAGAGATTCATCGCGATATCACGAGCAATGATGTAGAAAGAACTGTATAGTAGTACTTATAAGGGGTCAAACTTTTAGGTGTTCCAAAAAATTTTAAAAAAAAACTGTAGTAAGATAGTGTTGTGTGTATGCGTGAAAGTAAAATAATTTTTTCTCACTCAAAGCGCATATACGTTTCCTATCTTTCCTAATGAGTCCCGCAATCGAAACAACAGAAGATAATTGTTTTCAGCTAAACGAACAAGATATACTAGAAGTATAATATAGGTAAAATCATGGCAAAATTATTAAGTGATACTCCATATACATGAATACAAGTAAAATCTTCTGTATTCATGTTTGTTCCAATTAGAAGCTCTACTTTTCTATAAGTTCCATTGAGTAAACATCATTCAATAAAGTTGTAAACTGATTGCTGCTCTCTCCTTCCCTGCGTTCTGGTTCCACCATTCATTATTCAAGATTGTGAAGATCAACGGAAAATTATATCACCAAAATCGTCAATATCTAGGAGCACATCATCAGCCCAATTGATCTCTTCTTGGTAGTTGGAGCAGTCATTAATATAGCTTCTATTATTATGTTCCTTCAATCTTCTGAGTCTCGTCCATGACTTGATGTTCGGCTTGACAAATTGGTGCTGGTTGTTCTGTTGTGCAGTAATCGTCATCCGGTCCATGCAATATAGCTTCGATTACGTTTGGAACATCTTGTTCCTCCATATTTACCCCATGATTTTTCTTTGATCTTATATTCTTCTTGATTCGGCACACAACAATATCCTCCTTAGGAATATTGTTTTCTCTAAAGAAATCATCCCCGACGGAATATTCTTTCATCAGCCAAATTTTATTGTGCTCTCCTTCTTTACTACGACTAGTTTGAAACTTGAAACATCTTCTAAACCCAACCACAGTTCTCTTACCATTCTTGATAGGATCAGTACCTGTTTGGCCTTTCCATGTCCCGTTGGCGCAAGTTCGACGTACCCTTGTACGTTCGCTCTTCTGCTTCTTCAACCGAGTAAGAAAATAGCGAACCTTTTGTTCGGGATGATCAGAAGCTCCAAATATCTCCCATGGTGGTTGGTCTCCATAGATATCGGCAAGTTGGAATTTAGGGAATTCACTCGGCAAAGGCTCGCTCTTTAGGAACCTTTTCAGAAACTTGATCAACTCTGCTTCAGTTGGGTGAAACCGAACACCCATGACACGTCGGCGTGCAGCTGATACCGTCAACATGGTCGTCTCTTTTTCTTGCTTATAGAGAAACACAAGAATGAGACAATAGCAATTGCCGCAATAAGCAAAGACAAGAAGTTCTGTTCTCTCAAGTAAGAAGACAAGAACTAGGAAAGAAAACCCTAAACGAATAGCGGAAGTTAATTGGCGTGAATGTTGTAATGGACTATTTAAATCCAACAGAGAAAATTTAGGAACCAAATTTTTTGGAGAGAGAAGAAGTTTTGATTTCTGCGGAAGTTTAACGCTTGGGACTTAAAGTTACTTTCTTTCCTAAGTTTTTTAACTAACTTAATACTCCACAATTTAATAGAAGAATCTGAAAATATAATTTGCTTACCTTTTTCTCGATTTTTATTTATTTTAACTTACTTTCATTCATCCAATATATAGGAAATTTCTAGTAAATAGTTTTCTTAACAAAAGAAAGAAAGATTAAGAAATTAAAGAATAATGTACTTACTTTCCTTTTTTCCGTTTTCAAGGTTTTTTAATTTTTACTTTAGGTAATTAACTGCAATTTTCCGTTGGATACTAGTTTCTTTTTACTTTCTTCTATTCATTTACATCTTATTCCTTTAAAATAGATGTTATAATACACAGATTTTTCGGAAAAGAAACATTCAGTCGTCCCCCTTTTATGGGCTCTTTTCTAGAATATCTCCTTCACATAAGGTTAATTTTATATTTTTTTCATCTAAATAAATTAAGAATTATTGAAAATTGCAGATACACCAAACTTAAACAAAAGAACCGTACATATATTTGCTATACCTTCTTATATGTACTCTTCCTAAAAAAGTTCCTAATTCTCATGTTAAAACTCAAATGTCAAGAGCACTTGATTATGGAAGGTCAAAAGCAACTCGCAAGAGATGGTGTATGTATACCAAATTAGAAACGGGCTAAACAGTCCTCGGATTAGAATCCACTACTAGAAATTTGGTAAAAAGCGAACACAAATAGTGATCAACTGTAACGATCCGACCGGTCGTTTTGAGAATTTAAGCTCCGTTCGGTGGCTTAAGGTCTTGAACAGCTTCGCATTGTGTATATCGACCTGTATGCGTGGTTGGATTCAGTTACCGGATAATCCAGAGTCGAATTGAAAAGAAAATTTCAAATTTTGAAGCTTAAGTAATGGAAGTTGACCGGAGGTTTGACTTCAGTGTAAACAACCTCAGAATGAGTTTTGGGTGATGCCAACAATTTCGTATGGTAATTTTGGACTTAGGCGCGTGTCCTGAATTGATTTTGGAGGTCCGTAGAGTAATTTTAAGTAATTCGGTGAAAGTTAGAATTTTGGCGATTTCGGCCGATAGGTGAAATTTTGATATTGGGCTCGGAATGGAATTCCAAGAGTGGTTGTAGGTCCGTGGTGTCATTTATGACTTGTCTGCAAAATTTGGCGTCATTCTGGGTTGAATTGATAGGTTTCGGCACGAGTTTTGATATTTGAAGATTTGAAAATTTATAAGTTTGATTTTTGGTTTGATTCGTCGTTTTGGTGTTGTTTTATGTGATTTGAAACCTCGAGCGAGTCCGTGTTAGGTTATATGACTTGTTTGTGTGATTAGACGGGGTCTCGGGTGTGTTCTGGATGGGCTTCAGGTCAAATTTCTCCAAATCTTAACTGTTGATTCTGTCTTCTAGTTTTTCTTCTATGCGATCGTATAGGCATAGACGTGATCGCATAATGTTCTGTTACCCGCCCAATTTTTACTCTTCGCGATCGCATCACTCCATACGCGATCGCATAGCACATTTTTTGATCAGTAAACATTTTCCTTCTATGCGATTGCATCATCCCACACGCGATCGCATAGCACATTTTTTGGCCAGTAAACATTTTCCTTCTATGTGATCGCATCATCCCACACGCGATCGCATAACACATTTTTTGGTCAGTAAATTTTTTCCTTCTATGTGATCGCATCAGTCCTTACGTGCTCGCATAACACATTTTAGACCAGTAATTATTTTTACGCGATCGCACTTAAACTCTCGCAATCGCAATGCTTAAAAATTTGGGTAGACAGATTATATTCTAAAATCGAGGGTTAGGCCACTTTTATCATATTTTGACTTCTAGAGCTCGGTTCTTGGCGATATTTGATGGGGTTTTCATATAAATCGAATGGGTAACTGTTCTTCAACTAGAATTAAATATATTACACGATTTTATCTTCATTTTCATCATTTAATTTGTGTTTTGAGTTGAGAAAAATGTTGGTTTTGGAAGAAAATTTCTAAAATGAAAAATCATGATTTGAGGGACGAAATGGTATCGGAATTTGATAAATTTTGTATGGTTGGACTCATATTGGAATGGGTAATCGGATTTTTGCAAAATTTGTTGGGTTTCGAGGTGCGGGCCCGGTGGTCGGCTTTTGGGTCGATTTTTATATTTTTGTAAAGATTGAAACTTTATTATTCGAAATAGCTCCTTATACGATTTATGTGTGTTTTGGAGATGTTATAGTTGGATTTGAGCCATCCGGAGGTATTTTCGCCCGAGAAGTCCATTTTAGAGTACCAGGTTGTCGCCGTCGAGGTAAGTATCTTTCCTAACCTTGAGTGGGGGAATTACCCCTTAGGATTTGAGTCTTTTATGCTGATTGTAGCCCGTGTACGCGAGGTGACGAGTGCGTACTCGGACTTATTTGCAAATAGGTTGGCCTTTTAGGGTTCTTAGGTCCTTATACGCCTGTGTATGAAGTTGTAATTGCTATAACTGCGTCCTTGATATCTAATTTCATCCTTTCTTGCTTAAATTAGAATTACTTGCTTTTATATTTTCCGTCGTTGATTATTTGATCTTAATTGACTTAGTTGAAGATTTTACCTCTTCTATCACTATGTTATATTCTTCTTCATAAACTTCCTACTTAACAAGAATTAGTATAGTCTCGCCCTATAATTATTTTTGCCGTAATTGGAATATCTATACGTTGGTGTCAAGCATGCCTGTGAGTCGTATACTGTGATTTATATGATTCTCCCTTGAGTTCTACTTAGGTTTAGTTTGATAATCATCTGTGTTGATGGTATCTCCTTGGTGTGGCCTGTTACTGAGTATTTGTTCAAGCTGAGTTTTATTCCGTGAAGCTAATTGTTTGAGAGAGATTGGTTATAGCTGTTTTCCCTTGCCGGGATGATTTGGTTTCTTATTGTTGTGAACTTGAATATTGTGAATCGTTGCTATATTGTTTTGTTTTCCCCTCGTTACACTGTTCTCTTTGTGCTTGGCAGTCCCTTTAGTGGCTACTTCTTATGAGTGAGCTTTACCATTCTTGTGATTTAAGTTCTTGTATTGATTTGCTCGTCGCACTTTGCATTCCTTTCTTTTGCTTGTTGTGGAAATGTACGTTGTTTCTGTCATATTCTGGTTGTATTCTCCCTTGTACTGCATTGCATATTTAAATTGGGACTACTAACGTATTTCGGGTGCTTTCCCCCTGTACTGCATTGCATATTTAAATTGGGATTACGAACGTATTCCGGGAGCTTTCCCCCTGTAATGCATTGCATATTTAAATTGGGACTACAGACGTATTCCAGGAACTTTCCCCCTTACTGCATTTCATATTTAAATTGGGACTACGGACGTATTCCTGGAGCTTTCCCCTGTACTGCATTGCATATTTAAATTGGGATTACGAACGTATTCCGGGAGCTTTCCCCCTGTAATGCATTGCATATTTAAATTGGGACTACAGACGTATTCCAGGAACTTTCCCCCTTACTGCATTTCATATTTAAATTGGGACTACGGACGTATTCCTGGAGCTTTCCCCTGTACTGCATTGCATATTTAAATTGGGACTACAGACGTATTCTGGGTACTTTCCCCCTGTACTGCATGACTAAATTCTGAGCTACGGGACGGAATCCCGGTTGTTTTATATTGAAAGAAAACTACGTTTGAAGGACAATTATTGAAAAGTAAAGTTGAAAGGCATGTACCTTGAAGGAAACTATGTTTACAAAGCGTTTATCTTGGAAGAAATTATGTTTGAAAAACATTTACTAGAAAGGTACATTTGAAAAGCTTTTATTGAAAGGAATTTCGTTTGAGGATTTCGTTTTCTAAAGTATATTTATGTATCTTTGGATGAAGTCTATTTCAAAGGAAATTTTCACACTGAAATGATTATATTTTTAAAAAGATTTCAATATAGACTTGCGGTTGAAAAGTTTCACTCGAGGATTTGACCAATTTATTGGGCTTTATTGGCTAAGTCCTGATGTGGACAAACTAATGCAGTGCTGAGTTACTAGTGTTCTTATTGTGTTGTGGTTTCCGGTTTGGCTTGTATTTCTGTATATTATTATGTTGTTCCGTTTTTGTTTGCTGTATTTCCTTCCGCATTGTAGTTGTTCTGTTATTTACTATCTTGTGTAGTCATTAGATATATGTCATATTCTGTCATTTTATACATATATACATGTTTAATTATTAGACAAGCGAGTGTCTTGACTAGTCCTCGTCACTACTTCAGCAAGGTTAGTCTTGATACTTACTGGGCATCGTTGTGATGTGATCATACTACACTTTTGTGCATTTTTTTTGTGCATGTCCAGGTATCGATCGTTAGTAATTGCACGGATCATTGCTGAGGAGACTCAAGGTAAACCTGTTGCTGCGTTCGCAGCTTCGGAGTCACCTTCCTACTTTTATTCAACTGTTCTTAATTATTTCTAAACAGTTGTATTTAGAAGTTGTAGCAAATTCTGTAGAGCTTATGACTTGTATTACCGGATTTGGGAAATTACAAATTTTGTAAGGATTTTCTATAACAAGACTGTTAGATTTCCTTTATTGTTGTTGTTGTTCAGTAAATGTTAGGCTTACCTAGTCCCTAAGACTAGGTGCCATCACGATGCCCAACGGAGGAAAATTTGGGTCGTGACACCAACGTTGGTCGCTTATGTCAAATTACCGACCAAAACGCGTCCAAACACGCTTGGTCGCTATATTGGTGGTCCTTTTACCTTAGCGACCAACTTTGGTCGGTATAATATTTTAATAATATAAATTTACCGACCAAAGTTGGTCGATATATTTAAATTATGATATTTTATTAATTATTATAATTTAAAAATCACCGACCAACGTTGGTCGGCAAATTAAAATATATATTATTTAAAAGTATTAACCAAAGTTGGTCGCTAATTTTAAAATATGGGTTCTTAAGCGACCAACCTTGGTCGTTAATGTTTAATTTTTGTTAATTTTTTTTTAGTCATAAGAGACCAACCTTGGTCGCTAATTCCCAGAATTTTTTTTAATAGGAAAGCGACCAACTTTGGTCGCTCTTCTGGTTTATAATTTTGGCATAAAATGCCTGTTTTGACAGCTACATCACCTGCCAGCATACCAAAATCCCTAAATAACAATACAATTCAATACATACAATACAATTCTATACCAAAATCTCCACAACAACAACAACAACAACAACAACACAACAACAACAACAACACAATTAAAAAAACACATTAAAACTAACAAATTAAAGTTCAATAGAACTAAAAAGTTAAACTACCAAAACTAAGTTAAGGCTTATTACAACTAGTTCAAAACCGGTTTTATTTGTCTAGTTCAAAGTATATAAAAGTCAAGGAGTGTTTTGTACAACATCATCATCACCGTTTGATGAACTTTCATCTATAAGACGGTATAGAGAAGGGTCTTGTGGAGGACGGGAAGAACCACCATGGGGAGGACGGGATGAACGATCATGGGGAGGACGGGAGGAACGCTCACTGATGGCTGTGACCCGAGTGGCTGGATGGACCCCAAGTGGCTATGATACTGATGGCCGTGACCCGAGTGGGTGTGACATGGATGGATGTGATACATGTGGCTGTGACATGGATGGATGCGATCCATGCGATGCAGATGCCTACGATCCACGTGGTCGTGAGGCAGCTGGACTGTATGCCCGACGTATAGTCATATGGCCCTGTAATGAAAGACCTGGTGTCTGCATGAAGGTGTAGGGATCGTGATGCTGTGGCAGCTCAGTATAGCCATGGGGTGGAGGATAAGACATAAGCATAGGCATAGGCATCTCTGAAGAGGGTGGAAAAGATGGAGTATTATTTTCTACCCTCCTCTTTCCCTTCCTAGCCTTTTCTAGACCCCGAGAACCAGTAGGGTCATTGTTACCTTGACCATTGCCTGTCATTTGCATAATATAATACATATTTAGATTGAAATATATAAGAAACTAGTTATAAAACGAGAGTTATTAAAAAAACCAACTTTTTAAAGCTCATCGACGTATTGTTCCTCGTCCGAGAATTCTTCTTCCTCACCTGTTTGAGTTTCACCAGTTGATTCTTCATCCTCATTTTCTATAATTATTACGTCATTTATATCAACTTCTTCCAATATGTGTTCAGGATGTTCCAAATCATTTTCTAACTAATCGTCCACTATTTGGTGAACACTGGAGATATCGTTTTGATATGTAACATCTAACACATTCTCGACTTCCATCCTACCTACAGGCATAGTTTTTATTACAACCCACCAATCTGACTTATTCCGCCACAATGGATAAGGAGCATAATACACTTGCCTAACATTATGTGCAATTATGAAAGGATCATAGCGATCATACTCCCTCGTATGATTAACCTCAATTATGTTGTATTGGTTGTGTACTCTTGTACCTCTTTTTAAATTTGGCTCAAACCACTTGCATCTTTTCACGACCCAAATTACCCTTCGAACGGTATCGTGATGGCACCTAGTCTCTACGACTAGGTAAGCCTAAAATTTGCGAAAAATAAGATAAAACAATAATAGAAACAGTAAAGAAGAAGCAATACTATAAATTTTTGTCGCTCGGCATTTACAGCTTTTACTTTCCCAAAACACGGAACGTCACAAAATCACAAACTCTGAACTACTGTAGCTCTATACAAAGGAATAAGGAAAATGTATGTATATATCTCCTATATCTATACTGGAGTGGAAGGGGACTCATGAGATTCTGCGGACGCGTCAGAATTTATCTCGCAGTCTCCTGACAGCTATTAGGGTACTCCTAGCCATAGTGTTGTGTGTTGGTACCTGGATCTGCACATGGGAAAAACATGCGCAGGAAAGGGGGTGAGTACTCCACATTCGGTACTCAGTAAGTGCCAAGCCTAACCCTAGTCAAGTAGTGACGAGGTCAGGTTGAGGCTCTACTGAGTTTTAAAACAAGTGAGTTATAAATTCAAACAGTGAAATATAGATAAGCAATGATAAACTGGATTAATGGAAACTGGAAGAATTAATAACAGAAAGAGAGCCCTCGACTTAGCACATCATATATCTCAACAGTAATTATGCAATGCAGTACAAGGGGAAAGCTCCCGGATCTCAGTCCGTAGTCCCAATTTAAATATACTATGCAGTGCAGGGGAAAAGCTCCCGGATATCCGTCTGTAATCCCAATTTAAATATGCAATGCAGTACATGGGGAAAGCTCCTGGATCTCGGTCCGTATTCCCAATTTAAATATGCAATGCAGTATAGGGGGAAAGCTCTCGAATCTCGGTCTGTAGTCCCAATTTAAATATGCAATGCAGTACATGGGAAATCTCCCGGATCTCGGTCCGTAGTCCCAATTTAAATATGCAATGCAGAAGTATGTCGGATACGACTTAATTAAACAGTTCAGGAAAAACAACAGGCAATAATGAAGTAAAATGACCTAAGCATGGTGCAACTAGTAGCAAATAAGAGGAAATCAAGTAAGGACAGGTAGGCATGCTTATTCTTAAACTAACTACTCAGTTAAGACAGGAAACAGTAATATAGGAATGAAAATGAGTGATTCCATGGAAGAAAAAGCGGAATTTTAGCAACAATGACCCGTGTACGCACTCGTCACGTCACGTACACGGTGTCCACGTAACAAAATCAGTATAAAATGCCTAAGGGGAAGTCCTCAACACATAGTTAGGCAAGCCACTTACCTTGACTGCGCTAATCAACTCAATACCACGCTCTTGCCACGAGTATCCAACTCCGGGTGGCCCAAATCTAGTCAATTCGATTGCATAGTGTAAATATCATTTCAAGGAAACAAAATAACTAATAAGTTCGAAGCTAATACGCGAAATTAGGAAATTCGCCCAAAAATTCCCCCGGGCCCACGTCTCAGAAACAGATAAAATTTATAAATTCCGAACACCCATTCACTCACGAACTCACTCGAACAAGAATAATCAAAATCCGACGTCTAAATCTCCCTAAATCCTCAGATTTCTACTTGGGGATTTTTCATCCCAATTTCATGGTTTTTCATCCAAATTCATTGATTATATTGAGGAAATTGATAGAGATTAATGACATACAAGTGAATTAAGGTTAGGAAATGTTACCTATGAATCTCCTCTTCGAAACCCACTGAAAATCGCCAAAACCCGAGCTCTAAATCATTTTTGGAGTTATGAATTTCAAACCCTCGGAATTTTGTATAAACAGCCCACGAATACCGCACCTGCGACTCTTGAACCGCACCTACAGTATCGCACCTACGGAAAAACCATCACAGATGCGGAAAGTCACTTAATAGGGCTGGGTCCGCACTTGCGGACACTTGGCCGCATCTGCGGTCCCGCACCTGCGGAACACAGACCGCACCTAAGACCACTGGCACCCCTACCTAAATTCCGCATCTATGAGCCCCAAATCCGCACCTGCGTGTCCGCACCTGCGGTACCCCATCCGCAGGTGCGGAACACCAGAACCAGCAATGGTTCAGCTGTGTTCCAAGTTCCAAAATTACCCGTTGAGCCTCCGAAACACCCCTGAGATCCCCGGGACCTCAACCAAACTTACCAACCAGCCCTAATACTTCATTCAAACTTAGTCAAGCCTTCAAAACTCATATCATAACATCAAAATCATCAATTATGCATGGATTCTGGTGTAAGAACTTATGAAATTTCCGAAATTCACATCCGATGACGAAACACGTCAAAACTCGTCCGAATGACCTCAAATTTTGCACACAGGTCATAAATGACATTACAGACCTGCTCTCGCTTTCGGAATTCCATTTCGATTCCGATATCAAAATCACTCCGAATTTTACCACTTAATACTCCGACAAGTTTTAATAACATAAATAGACATGGGAGAAGCAGTTATTTGGGGATCGGGGAGCCAACCCTCAAAAGACCGACCGGGTCGTTACATTCTCCCTTTTTTAAGAAAATCATTTGTCCTCGAATGAGTATAGAGACATACCTGAAGCTGTGAAAAGATGAGGGTACTGACTCCGCATATCTTGCTCGGTCTCCCAAGTCACCTCCTCGACCGGATGACCCCTCCACTGAACCTTGACTGAGGCAATATTCTTCGACCTGAGCCTTCTGACATGTTTGTCCAATACAACTACGGGTTCCTCAACATACGATAGATCCTTGTCCAACTGGACTAAGCTGAAATCCAAAACATGAGTCGGATCACCGTGATACTTCCGGAGCATGGAAACGTGGAATACCGGATGAACTCCTGCTAGGTCAGGAGGCAAAGCAAACTCATAAGCGACCTCCCCAAACCCCCTGCAACACCTCAAAAGGGCCAATGAACCTCGGACTCAGCTTACCCTTCTTCCCGAATCACATGACGCCCTTCATATGCGATACCGAAAGCAAAACCCGATCACCAGCCATAAATGCCAAGTCACGAACCTTCTGGTCCGCATAACTCTTCTGCCTGGACTGAGCTGTGCGAAGTCCCTCCTGAATCACCTTCACCTTGTCCAGGGCATCCTGAACCAAGTATGGACCCAACAATCGGGCCTCGCCCGGATCAAACCATCCCACTGGAGACCTGCACCGTATACCATACAAAGCCTCATATGGCGCCATCTGAATGCTGGACTGGTAGCTGTTACTATAAGCAAACTCTGCAAGAGGCAAGTGTCGATCCCATGACCCTCCAAAATCTATCACACAGGTACGGAGCATATCCTCCAGAATCTAAATCGTACGCTCGGACTGCCCGTCTATCTGAGGGTGAAAAGTTGTACTCAACTCTACCCTGGTGCCTAACTCTTGTTGAACGGCTCTCCAGAACCGTGAAGTGAACTGTGTACCTATTTATGAAATGATAGATATTGAGATACCGTGGAGGCGAACAATCTCTCTGATATAAATCTCAGCCAACCTCTCAGATGAATATGTAGTCAGCACTAGAATGAAATGGGCTGATTTGGTCAGCCGATCCACAATCACCCAAATAGCATCATGCTTCCTCAAAGTCCGAGGAAGTCCAACCACAAAGTCCATGTTGATCCACTCCCACTTCCACTCTGGAAGCTCAATCTTCTGAAGTAACCCTCCCGGTCTCTGATGCTCACATTTGACTTGCTGACAGTTGAGACATTTGGCTACAAACTCCACTATATTCTCTTCATCCTTCGCTACCAATAGTGTTGTCTCAGATCCTGGTAAATCTTCGCGGTACTTGGATGGATGGAATACCGCGAACTATGGGCCTCCTTAAGAATCAACTCCCGAAGCCCATCCACATTTGGCACACAGATACGACCCTGCATCCTCATCACACCATCATCACCTATAGTCACGTCCCTGGCATCACCCCGCCGGACCCTGTCTTGAAGAACCAAAAGGTGGGGATCATCATACTGGCGCTCTCTGATGCGGTCATAAAGAGAAGACTGAGAAACCACACAAGCTAACACCCGGAAAGGCTCAGAAAGATTCAATCTCACGAACTGACGGGCTAAGGACTGAATATCTAAGGCTAGCGGCCTCTCAGCTGAATGAAGATATGCCAAACTCCCCAAACTCTCCACCCGGCGACTCAAGGCGTTGGCCACCACATTGGCCTTTCCCGGATGGTATAGTTTAGTGATTTCATAGTCCTTTAGCAACTCCAACCACCTACGCTGGCGCAAATTGAGATCCTTCTGCCTGAATATGTGTTGCAAAATTCGGTGATCCGTGAATATCTCACAGGGAACACCATATAAATAATGAAGCCATATCTTCAGGGCGTGAACAATCGCTGCCAACTCGAGATCATTAACATGGTAGTTTTTCTCATGCACCTTCAACTGCCTGGACGCGTAGGCAATCACCCTACCGTCCTGCATCAACAACGCTCCCAGGCCAATCCTCGAAGCATCACAATAGACTGTATAGGACCCGAAATCGGTAAGCAATATCAACATAGGAGTTGTAGTCAGGGCTGTCTTGAGCTTCTGAAAGCTCTCCTCGCACTGCTCAGGCCAAATGAAAGGGGCACCCTTCTGGGTCAGTCTGGTCATGGGCGCTGAAATGGATGAAAATGCCTCCACAAAACAGCGATAATACCCAGCCAAATCGAGGAAACTATGGATCTTAGTAGCTGAAGACAGTCTAGGCCAACTTTGCACCGCCTCTACCTTCTTTGGGTCTACCTTGATCCCATCCGAAGATACCACATGGCCTAGGAATGCCACAGAATCAAGCCAAAATTCACACTTAGAAAATTTGGCATACAACTTCTTCTCTCTCAAAGTCTGAAGCACGGTCCTCAAGTGCTGCTCATGATCCTCCTGGGACCGAGAATATACCAGAATGTCATCAATGAACATGATGAAAAAAGTATCAAGGTGAGGCTGAAATACACTGTGCATCAGGTGCATGAAGGCTGCTGGGGCATTGGTCAGCCCAAAGAACATAACAAGGAACTCATAGTGGCCATATCTGGTCCTGAAGGAAGTCTTCGGGATATCCGTCTACCGAATCTTCAACTGACGATAACCCGAACACAGATCAATCTTGGAGAACACCCTAGCACCCTGTAACTGGTCAAATAGATCATCAATGCGAGGCAATGCGTACCTGTTCTTCACGGTCACCTTATTCAGCTGCCGGTAGTCAATACCCATACGCCTCGAACCATCCTTTTTCTTCACAAACAACACCGGGGCACCCCAAAGTGATACACTAGGCCTGATGAAACCTTTTTCAAGCAACTCCTGCAACTGCTCTTTCAACTCCTTCAACTAAGGAGGAGCCATGCGATAGGGAGGAATGGAAATGGGATGAATTCCCGGCAACAAGTCAATGCCGAAATCAATGTCTCTATCGGGCGGCATACCCGGAAGATCTGCTGGAAATACATCAGGATAGTCCCTGACAACTGGAACTGACTCAACTGTAGGGGTCTCAACACTAACATATCTCACATAAGCAAAATACGCATCACACCCCTTCTCGACCATCCGTTGAGCCTTAAGAAAAGAAATGATTCTATGGGGAGTATACTTTAAGGACCTCTCCACTCTAACCTCGGTAATCCTGGCATAGCCAGCATCACAGTCTTGGCGTGACAATCAAGAATAGCATAGCAGGGAGACATCCAGTCCATACCCAAAATAACATCAAAATTTACTATGCTGAGTAATAGTAAGTCAGTATGGTATCAAAACTACTAATAACAATCAAGCACGGCCGATATACGCGGTCCACAATAAGAGAATCTCCCACAGGAGTAGAAACATATACGGGGGAACTCAAAGAATCCCGATATATCCCGAAATGTGAAGCAAAGTAAGAAGATACATATGAGTACGTAGAACCTGGATCAAATAACATGGATGCATCCTCATGACAAACAGGGACAATACATGTGATGACCGAATCTGAAGCAACGGCCTCTGAGCGGGCTAGGAGAGCATAATATCTGGCCTGGCCTCCCCCCTCTAGGGTGATCTCGACCTCCCCGAACTCCACCTCGAGCTGTCTGAGAAGGTGGGGTAGCAGCTGGGGCTGGAAGAATAGCTGGAGGACCCGGTGGAAGACGTGGAACCTGATAAGTCCGAGGTGGTGCACCCCTCCTATCTCTAGGGAAATCTCTGATCACATGACGAGGGTCACCACATCCAAAACAACCCCTCGGAGGACGTGGCGGCTGCTACTGACTCTGAACTGGCCTGCTGGACTAGCTAGTGATAGCACCTCGAGCAGGAGGCACAGGAGATACTGGTGGTGCATAATAAGGCTCCTGAGGTCTAGGAGGAGCTGGAATGCCACTGGCTGCTGGAAGGGCTGAATGAATGGGGCGACTCACAAAACCCCTACCATAGCGTGCAGCTGGTGCATGAACTCCCAAAAAATGACCAGTCTCTCGAGACCTCTTGGCCTCTCTCTCCTCCCTGTCCTGGGCTAACATACTCTCAATCCTCCGGGCAATACTCACGGCCTGTTGGAAAGTGATATCTGTCTCCAGCTCTCTGTCCATGCTGGTCTGAATACTGGGGTGGAGTCCCTCAATAAAGCATCGAACCCTCTCTCTGACAGTGACAACCAAAGCTGGTGCATGACGAGCCAAATCACTGTAACAGACTGCATACTCTGACACAATCATGGTACCCTGGCGTAGCTGCTCAAACTCCGCACCCCAAGCATCCCTGAGGCTCTGAGGGACAAACTCAAGTAAAAATATCTCGGAGAACTGAGCCCAAGTAAGTGAGGTTGCCTCGTCCAGACTACTCAGCTCAAAAGCACGCCACCACTGATAAGCTGCTCCCCTCAACTGGAAGGCAGTGAAATAAACCCCACTCGTCTCCACGATAACCATAGTGCGGAGAATGCGATGACACTCCTCAAGAAAACCTAGAGCGTCATCTGAAGCTAATCTGCTGAACTCAGGTGGGTGGTACTTCTTGTACCTCTCAAGTCGGAGTTGCTCTGCCTCAGGTACAGCTACCCTAGCCTCATGCTGAGCTGGAGTCGCTGTGGGCATAGGAATGTACTCTAGAACCTGCCCAATATGAACCCTCTGCTCAGGAGTACGGGTTGCAGGAGTCTGTGTTCCTCCCCCCGCCTGGGATGTAGCTGGAGCTATCGGAAGTAGTCCTGCTTGAGATAGAGTACTGAAGGCACTCAATAACTGAGCCAATGTCTCCTAGAGGGCTAGAGTAGTAGTAGGGACCTCCTGTGCCCCTCCAACTATGGCTGCTGGGGGCTCCTCTGCCTCTGCTCTAGCCGGTGCTCGGGCTGCACCGCGTGCTCGTCCTCTGCCTCGGCCCCTGCCTCTAGTGCCTCTGCCTGGGGGCTCGGGTGCCTGGTCATTAGTACATCCGGTACGGGTATGAACCATATGTAAGAAAGAATAGAATAGAGTTTAAGAATTTGATGACAGTAACTAGCACGATAAGGAGTTCCAAAGAATCTAATTGTTCTTAACAGTTACTTAGCCTCTCGAAGATAGATACGGACGTCTCCGCACCGATCCGCGAGACTCTAATAAAATGGCTTGTGACTTGTGACTCCTATGAACCTAGACGCTCTGATACCAACTTGTCACGACCCGAATTACCCTTCGAATGGTCTCGTGACGACACCTAGTCTGTAAGACTAGGTGAGCCTAAAATTTGCGGAAAATAAGAAAAAAACAATAATAGAAACAGTAAAGAAGAAGCAATACTCTAAATTTTTTCTGCTCGGCATTTACAGTTCTTACTTTCCTAAAACCCGGAACGTCACAAAGTCACAAAATCTGAACTACTGTAGCTCTATACAAAAGAATAAGGAAAATGTATGTATATATCTATACTGGAGTGGAAGTGACTCATGAGATTCTGCGGACGCGGCAGAATTTACCTCGCGGTCTCCTGACAGCTACTAGGGTACTCCTAGCCACAGTGTTGTGTGGTGGTACCTGGATCTGCACATGGGAAAAACATGCGCAGGAAAGGGCGTGAGTACTCCACATTCGGTACTCAGTAAGTTCCAAGCGTAACCACAGTCAAGTAGTGACGAGGTCAGGTTGAGGCTCTACTGAGTTTTAAAACAAGTCAGTTATAATTAAATAGTGAAACATAGATAAGCAATGATAAACTGGATTAATGGAAACTGGAAGAATTAATAACAGAAAGAGAGCCCTCGGCTCAGCACATTATATATCTCAACAGTAATTATGCAATGCAGTACAAGGGGAAAGCTCCCGGATCTCAGTCCGTAGTCCCAATTTAAATATGCTATGCAGTATAGGGGGAAAGCTCCCGGATCTCCGTCCGTAGTCCCAATTTAAATATGCAATGCAGTAAAGGAGAAAAGATCCTGGATCTCGGTCCGTAGTCCCAATTTAAATATGCAATGCAATATAGGGGGAAAGCTCCCGGATCTCGGTCCGTAGTCCCACTTTAAATATGCAATGCAGTACAGGGGGAAAGATCCCGGATCTCGCTCCGTAGTCCCAATTTATATGCAATGTGTTGATACCTAATTTTTCCTCAAATTATTTTCAAACTTGCATATATACTTTCAAAATCATTCTTTACAGTGACTGGTGTTTTCCCACAATTTTTCGTATTTTTATCAAATTATTTTTTCTGTTTATTTAATACTTTATATCCCATAATTATTCATAAATGATGATACAAATAATTTCAAATCATTTTATGACACAATATGTTATTTATTTCCTATTTAATTCCGTTATGATTTAATTATTTCACAAATTAGCCAATATTGGCATTATTTAGTTAGTTTCAGCAGTTTTTGCAATTATAGCACAAGTGTACATTTATACCATTTTAAAATCAATAAATGATCAGTTATTTTTATATATTAGTCAATCGCCTTAATTTCATTTATTTGGTCTTAATTTCATTTATTTGGTCTTAATTTTATTTTTACAGTTATTAGATATTTTAATTAATTAATTATCTTATTTAATAGGGTATTTAACGTTTAGCCCATTTTTATTTAAATTATAGCCAATTTTAAACCAACCCCCACCTGACCCAAAACCCATTCTCTAACCCGCCCAAAACTCGGTCCTACCCGATCCAACCCCACGCCTGATCTGAACCATTGATCAAATAAGATCAACGGTCTAGATCATAGTACAATAATTAAACCCCTACCACTACCCCCTCCGACCCCTCACTTGCCTAGCTCTCTTTCTCTCTCTATCTCTCTATGATCTTCTCTGGTTCTCTCTAGAAGCCTCCTTTGGTTTCTCTTCTCCGATGGAGTCCGGTGAACTTCTCCGGCTGGTTCTCTCACTAGAAACCATGGCTCCTCATGGTCTCATGGCAATTTGTCCACCTTGCACCGGTCCAGTGATACCCTAGAGACCTCAGGCGAACCAAGATCGGTTCACTCAACTCTCAGGACCCCTCATGCCACTTTCTGGCCTCCCCCGGCCATCTGAGTAAGAGCTTCAACCTTTCCGGCTTAAGCCGACAACGTCTTTGAGGTTTTTCCTACTTCTCTGGGTTCCACGAAACCCTAACTCGTATATATTTTTAGTTTCTTCTAGATCTGCCTTAGATCTACAATATTACTAAGCTTTTCTACATGTTTTCTTTGAAATAAAAAGGTTTTCTACTTTGAACAGTCTTCGTCTTCAAACTAGGGTTTCATAACCCTTTTTTTAAAAACGGCTTTTCCTTCCGATTTTAGTATTATCTTACGATTTTCATTATATTCAAAGGTTTAATAAGTTCTTATCTTTATCTGAGTTATTATGTCAAAACCCTTATTTTCTTAACCCTGATCCTAGGTATCCAAGTCTGTCTTTGATAATATGCTCGCTTAATCCGCCTGCGTGCTTGTTTCCCATAAATATTATGAGTTTATGTGATTTTATCCCATTCTGTTCATCAGGGTTTCTGGTTCTTTGCTGCTCCCATTTATATAATGTTTGTTCTGTTGATTCCTTTAATCATTTAACATGTTCTAGTTTGAATCCTTGATTTTATATGATTCTTTTACCTTACTGTGCCTATTAGGGTTCCCGAGTTGATTCCTTTTTCATGTTATGTGTTTGCAATCTGTCTTAATTTCCCTTAGCTAATGTTACTCTTGTTTGAATCCCTAATTTTCTGTAATTGATACCTTTCACCAATATTTTGTGATGATTTCCTTACTGATTACAACCACTAACATATTTTCTTGCCTTATTCTATAGTCGACTATGTTACCAGCTGACTCCTAATTACTTTCCTTAATTAGAATTTACTGAACCTGGCCTCTATTACATGTTCTGTACTTGTGTGATACCAAAACTGTTACCTTATATACTATATTCAGTCTTGCATGATTTCCTTCTTTATTTATTACTTGCATGTTACCGTTTGAAGTAACTCCTTAATTTCAGGGAATACTTATGCTGATGTGATTATAATTGGTACAGAATTCCATAATTTACTGCTTAACTATGATTCTTGCCTTTTTTCTACATAGTTTCAAACTATATATACTTCTAGTCTTTCAATAACAACGAACAGACATACTGTTCTAAGCTCTCTCCTACACACACACATACAATATCTTGCTTCTCTTTCTGTTTATTTGCAACTCAGTCGGCTGAAATCCAAGACTGAGTGATTCTACTTCTCTACTGTTCTTCACATTACTGCTCTTCACTCTACATTCAGTCTTTTATTCAAAACTGGTATGTTTTTCAGTTTATGTTTATAGCACCCAAAACAATATGTTTCTGTTTGTATTACGATTCCTTTTGTTCCTCTTATGCTTCTATTTGTGGTTATGCTGCTTGCCTTGAAATTAGCCTGTCTACTATGTCCATATGATCTCCCTTTCCCTTTAGTTCAGCATGTCTATTGCTTTTCTCATATGTTTTACTATGATTCTGCTTTACCCTGATTCCTTACACTACAAGCATGCATTCCTAATACTTAGTCGCCATGTAATCCTATCACCCTTCAATTTGATGTTATTTGGGATCCTAACATGAATACTCTGTGATGAACTATGCTATGACTTATTGGGTCCTGTAATACTACTCTGAGGTCTACTTGTGTGTAAGTCTGCTTCCACTATGGGACTTATTTGTCCCAAGTTTTCCTATCCCTGACTGTGTTTGTTTCCTAAACTATGTATGTTTTCAGTTGCTGATTGTCCTGTTTCTTTTCCTCCAAAAATTGGTTTTCGTAAAAGCAAACTCTCATGCTGTTCTTCAAGGCTTATTTCAAAATATTTATTTTAGAAAACTATTTCAAACTCAACTCTTTTTAAAAAAACTATGAGCACATCTCACTACTCCTAGTTCTAAGTTCAACCCCCTTCGTGTGAGCACTGCCTTGGGGACCATTTGAGTACCCATTGAACTCTGAAACACAAGGCTGGCATTCCCACACTGCACTTACTCATTCCTGGCTAGGGTACCTAGGTATGAGCACTGCCTGGGATCCTCTGACGTCCTTAGGAACTCTGACACACCTGGGTTATAAAAGGTCATGGCATATGGCATTGTTGGATCTGAGGATTTGGGCTTATCGTTAGGCTCCCTGTAGTGTAACTTCTTAATTTCCTTATTTACTTATGAAATTTATGCAATGCTGGTCTGTAATAATTAGTTGTAAAAACGATTTTGGGGCTGGATAGTGAAAAGGGTGGGGTATGCATGCTTAGTATAGATACGGGTAGAAACCATGCTTATAGGTTTGCTTTCATATATTCGCAATAGCCACCATGCTTAGGAATACATGTCATACATGCATTAGATATCATGATACTTAGGTCCATTCATGTCAGCATATCATCATACTTATATCCATTTAGAAATCATGTTTTCTAGCTGGATAACAACAGAAAAATGGCTGTTATAATATTACTGTTTCAGCATTCTCACAATTGTTTCATCTAGAAATCCCTTTTTAGGCTAAATAACTAATTATTGTCAAATCTTGTATCTTAGAAATCATGTCCCCTTAGGATTTCATTCTCAGCATGCTCATGTTATCTATGCCAAAATCATGTGTTAAAATAAATAGCTGCTATGAACACCTAGAAATCATGTATTAGGTTTCAGTAAATTAACAAGGAATTACGTCTCTGCATGTTCTATTTTTTAGTCAGAATGTGTTAATGAATCTCACTAAAAATAGATTCTAATACTGAAGAGGCTCATGCATTTAGAACAACATGTAAAAATTTGCACCCTTTTGTACCTTGTTTTACATTTAGATGCCATGTCCTTAGGATTGCATTTATATTCACCCTTTTATCTTGGTTAAGTTTAAAATTGACTCATCCTTGTCTAATTACTATTCTCTGAAAAAGCTAAACCAGTGTAACTGGAGCGGTTTAATACGCCTAGGCAAGCCTTAGGTATTAAACTTATTAAAACTGGATATCTACCTTCTTTCTGTGTGTTGTTTGGTTAATAATAGGTCGTCTGAATCTGGTAAAGATCCTTTTCTCTGGAACTCAGTGAAAACACTGACTCCTTACTGTATTATCGCCTAGACATCATGCTTTAGGTCCTGAAGTTAAAGACTTTACTTGTGCTTTAGTCGTGCTATTTATGTGTATAATTTGGGAGGAATATCTGAGCCTCATAGCTGCCGCTATATGTTTCCCTGAATTTGCAGTCCTAATTGTTTTGTTTGTCGTTTAGCATTTTGTCCTTTAAACCTTGGGGTTCAGCCTAGTACTCACCCTCTAGGAATAGTAGTCCCTAACTTCCTCCAGGACTGATAGGATGGGACGGGTAATAGCACACAATAGAATTCGTGACCAACATGCGCTTTAATCACCTTTACGGGGTGGGACGGGTAGAATATGAATATGATGACCGGTGCGCAAATACCACGTGTAGCCCCTCTTCGAGGAGTGATTACCAGGTATTGCATTGATGTGATCCATATTATTATAAACCTATGACACCTTTTATATGCTTAGCTCATAATCGTTTTCCAAAGTCTAACTTCCTTTATTATATTTTCAAACATCTGCATGTTTAAGACTTAAATCCCCTCTTATTTGAGCCTTTATTTGCTATTTGGTATCTGTACAAATTCACAAAACCATTCTGCCGAGAACCACACGTGTGGATCTTGAGGGGTTCCTAACACCTTTCCTTTAGGATAATTTCAAGCCCTTACCCAAGTCTCTGGTTAGCAACGTAGTTATAATTGAACCCCTTAGGTGGCCTAACGCACCGTTAAAATCGTTGGGTGGCGACTCTTCAAAATATGCAAACCCCCTTTCACAAAAGGAATGAGTTGTACCAACCAATCTCATTAACCCGATCTCCGTGAGGAAAGAGGGGCGCGACAGCATGGTGACTCTGCTGGGGATTATAGGCTTTTACCATTTCAAATTGTTTCGTGAATTTATGCCCTTATTTTAAACACTTGCACCCTTTCCCATTCCAGCTGCATGTAAATAATTGTCTACTTCGAGTATTTATTTCCAAACGTAACTGACATATCTCTTTGTTTCCTTTTTGTAACTGCTTTAAATCATTATTACCGTTTTTTACCGCTTTCTTTAACGTGCAAAATACGTGACAACTTGTTTTAATACTTATTGCATAAATCATGCTCAACATTCATACTCCACTCGTGCCAAACAAAATAATATAGCAACGCTTGATGAGTGGTTGCACCCTTCCTATATTATCACCTCCTAAATTTGGAAAGTCTTATTAGCGGTAAAACCAATCGATCAGCAGTGCAGTCGACAGTTCCGTGCTTTTCCCCTTTGAGTTATCCGCTCAAGGGTACCAGTCTAAAACCTCATAGAAACCTTACTCTGCCGAACTGTTGCATGCATCATGGTTAAACCTAGTCAAAGCTAAATTGTTGTCCGCACGATAGATTTTAAGATAGCCTTATCCAAAAGTCCACCGGGTTTCCCTGTACCCAAACGGACGCCCTCACATTCTGTGCATTTATTTGGAGAAATAAATGCTTCCTACTAATTATTGACGTTAAATAGTCGAGTCCGGTGGGGGTAAGGGCCTAACCTATTTGTTTTGCTGAAAAAATGAGGAACGAAGTCCCTAGATTCGGCATGGTCTCCAACATCCACCCAAAATTGCTGAGTTGGTGGGAGGATCTACACTCTAGCGACAAAGCTATCGTCAGGAAACATTTGGGTAATCTACCATCACTTCTGGAAATCCAGCCTAACAAAATGATAGTAGAGGCATCTACCTTGTTCTGGGATCACGAAAGATCTGTTTGGGAACATCGAAATGACACCGTTGATAAAAGAGATAGAGGGGTTGGCTAACCTAGTATGGGAAACTCTGGGGTTGCTGATGCCTGAGAACCACACAGGCAAAAGTTTCCTCAAAATGATGAGTCTGAAAAAAGACGCGGAATAGGTATGTCTGGAGGATTCGTACATTCCTTTTGATTACCTGTACGAACGGTATGACTACAACAAATCATACCTTACCTACCATGATGAGTTTTCTATCACCTCTCTGGGAAACGTCCATCACCGAGTGTTCGTGTTTATGGTCTGCTTTTTGGGATTGATCGTGTTCCCGATGAAGAAAGAAAGGATCAATACCAGGCTAGCCATGGTAACTAAGACCATAATGGAAGGGTTAAATGGGCAATATTTCAGCATTGCGCCCATGATCGTTGCAGATATGTACCGGGCTTCAGAAAAAATGTCAACAAGGAGCAAAGCATTTCGAAGGTTGCAATCTGTTACTCCAACTCTGGCTTGTAGAACATCTCCAATAAGGGGAATATCGATAGGACATCCACCGCCGAATGTGGGATGACCACATTGCTTTCCATCACCAAAAGTGAATGAACTATATCCCTGACATGTTCGCTCAACCTGAGGAGGCCGAAGGATTGTTCGAGCTCTTTGATAACCTGACTGAAGAACAGGTTCAATGGATGTTTGAATGATTTCCAACGGATGAGTTCATCATTCAATACCGAGACGCATCATTTCTGGTACTGATTGGTCTAAGGGGGACATACCCTTACGTCCTTCTTCGAGTTATGAGGTAGGCATGAAGGAAACAACTCATCCCTAAGGCCGAGAAGATGAGCTATCTCCGAGCCGACTTTCAAAATAATGACAGTCCTCACAAGTGCCAAACTCAACACCTATGGCACTGCAAGGTTATACTTGAGAAAGACACCATCGATCCGGATAGGTATCACGCCGGTTATACCTCTTTCTATCTGGGTTGGTTAGAAGAAGATCTGGGTGGTCAGAGAAAGCCAGGGTACGTCCGAGGTCACAGGGTTGTAGATGAAAGGGCTGAAGCACAAGTCAAGTTCAACTAGTTGCGTAAAAGGATCAGGGAAAATAAGGATGATCACCAAAAGATACATGAGTCCAACAAAAGACTGATCGAGGAATGGAAGGACATGGCTATTAGCCCAACAAAAGGCTGGGATATTTGGAACGAGGTATAATCGATTTGGAAGAAAGTTCATCAAAAGGGTTGAAGATTGTCAAAAGGTTGAGGGAGTTGTAGGGGGATATTTAGCTAAAACTTATCTGCTGCTAGGACTTCGCAAGTTGGGAAAGCTGTTAGAAGAAAGCAGGAATGCCGAATCTGGGGAAGGTCTTTCTAGGACCAAGTAGATAGGAATGTCTTTATTTTCTATCAATGTAATAAGGCCAATGGCCATTAGTGATTTTTATTTTTCGTCTGTCGTTTCGGGATTCGTCTATTTTATTATCAATAAAATGAGGCAGTTAGCAGCTACGTTCTCCAAATCAATTTGTCGCTAGGCCTACCTCAGGAACAAAGAGGTCCCCAACTTAGGACACGCTTTCATTTCCGTACTATGTGTTTAAATACTGCAATACCCTTTTCATAATCCTCACTGACTTGGTTACCTTTTTTTTTGTTTTTATTACTCCCCTCCCTAAAGGTTAGTTCTTACATTCTGGCATCATCAGCCTATCGCACCAGATCCAAGGGCCCTCCACCCATTCTTCACCCTGGTCCTCCTAAGGGCAAAGACAAAGGCAAAAGTAAGATGGAAGAGTCCAGCGACATTAGAAAGGAGAATGTGATTGAACGGATAGAGGCCAATGATGGCCTAGGTATTCAGGTCCTGCATGAGAACATGTCTCCACTTGAACAAAAATTTTTGACGTTTCAGGAAGAAATCGATCAAGTCCGGAATCTAGCCAACTTGTCATTTTCCCTCAACGTCCCTAACGTCAACCTTCCAAATGCTCAAAACCCCGCACCTCCACAAAATATCCCAAGGCAGCAAAACCATCACACCACTCCCCCAAAGAACCAAACTCTCCCGACACAGTACAATGCTTGCCACACCCTACTACTCATCCCAGAACCTCAAAACCCCACAAAAGACCATTTTCACACGTATAACAATCCCATCTATGTGGAAACCATGACCCATTCCACTCCGCCTATCCCACCGGCGTCCGAGTCTGACAAAAAGGATTTACTTATCAGGAACCTGGCCGAAGAGCTTAAGAAACTGACCAGCCGAGTTCAGGTTGTTGAAGGGACCAAAGGGCTTGAAGGGTTGAATTATGAAGACCTTTGTATCCAGCCTGTTGTCGAACTGCCCGAGGGGTACAAACCTCCAAAGTTTGAAATTTTTGATGGTACTGGTGATCCGAGATTCCATCTGAGGACTTATTGTGACAAATTGGTCGGCATGAGAAAGGATGAAAGAATCCGCATGAAGCTGTTCATGAGGAGTTTGAAGGGAGATGCACTGTCTTGGTACATCAGCCAAGACCCTAAAAAATGGTCAAACTGGGTAAGCATGGCGTCTGATTTCATGGACAGATTTATATTCAACACAGAGAATGCACTGGATGTGTTCTACATTCAAATTTTTAAAAATAAGCCTACAAAAACCTTTCGCGAGTATGCTACTCGCTGGAGGTCCGAAGCCGCTAAAGTCAGACCTGCTCTAGAAGAAGAACAGATGAACAAGTTCTTTGTCTGGGCTCAGGACCCACAGTATTATGAACGGTTAATGATGGTTGAAGGCCACAAGTTCTCTGACATCATCAAATTGGGTGAGCGGATTTAAGAAGGTATTAAGAGCGGTATGGTTACAAATTTTAAAGCCATGCAAGCCACTAACAAGGCTCTACAGTCCAATGGTGTGTCTAAGAAGAGAAATGTGGGAGCCGTAATGGTTTCACAAAGAACCAAGTCCCCACTCAAGTACCAAACATATCCGACACCTCCAATCACATCTCATCCTTCACCGAATTACCAAGAACCCTCACCAAATTACCAAGCTCCCCCACCAAATTATCAAGCTCCACCACCCCCATATCAACCTGCTTCGCCCAAATATCCACAACCCGCTCCTGTCTACCACACTTATAATTCCCATCCATCTCATTACCAATCCCCTCATACACGCCAAAACTTCCCTAGAACGTCCCAATTTTGATCGCCGCCCTCCAAAGCAATGCACCGCCATAGCTGAGCCCATTGACCAGCTATATGAAAAACTCAAAGCTGCTGGTTATGTTACACCTATCCCTACTACCACCTCTGAGAATCCTTCTCAGTGGGTTAACCCAAACAAATCTTGTGCATACCATTCCGGTATGAAAGGACACACCATCGAAGAATGTCGTTCTCTGAAGGACAAAATACAGGCTCTCATTGACAACAAGATTATTGTGGCAAAAGACCCCACCCCAAATGTTCGCGACAATCTTCTGACAGACCATAAGGGTAGAGGTATCCATATGATTGAAATAGAAGATGATTGGGATCCCGAGGGGTCAATCGGGTTGATCGCAGAAGGCGACGACCCAAAGAAATCCGTAGTCACTCTCAAACCGATCATAGTCCAAATTCAGCCATCTGAAGCCGCTAAGATGAATATGCCTATACCATTTGAGTTTGAGGCAGCACCACCGGCAAAGTCACCAGTGCCAATTAAAGTTGAGTTTGTATCTCCAACAAATACACCAGCATCATTCGAGGTCGCAGTCTTTCACCCCGAACACACATTCCGTTTGAAGTAAAGATGGTTGCACCAATTCCAGTGGCAATGTCAACCACGCCACTCTTCTATTCAAACACTATACCTTGGGACTACACAGCCGAGGCAAGAAGGAAAGGAAAGGTCAATACTGAGGAAGCTGTCACAACACAGGGTATGACGAGAACTGGTAGGGTCTACACCCATGAGCATATGGCCGAGTCAAGCAAGCAGGCTACAAATCGGCATCCCCTTATCAAAACAGGTCCCGATGACCTTTGGAGAAAGATACAGGCTAAGGAGTATTCAGTCATCAACCAGCTGAATAAGACACCGACACAAATATCCATCCTCTCTCTGCTGTAGAATTCTGAAACACACAAAAATTCTTTGTTGAAAGTGTTGAGCGAAGCATATGTTCCAAACAACATCACTAGTTGGGAAATAGCCAATATGGTATACCAGGTACTGGAGAGTCATAAAATCACTTTTCATGAGGATGAGCTACCACTTGAAGGATTGGGGCACAACAAAGCACTACACATCACCGTGCAGTGCGAGGATCATTTCATCACAAGAATCTTGATCGATGGAGGTTCCAGTCTTAACATTTGTCCGTTGATAACACTAAAGAAATTGGGTAAAGGGCTACATGAGATAAAGGATGGGGTGATCAATGTGAAAGCCTTTGACGGTTCTCAGAGGTCCACCATGGGGGAGATCAGTCTATGTTTACAGATGGGACTACGACTTGGTTCGAAGTGGATTTCCAAGTGATAGATGTTCCGGCATCCTACAACCTGTTGTTGGGACGACCCTGGATTCATGCTGCTGGGGCTGTAACATCAACTCTACATCAGGCGGTAAAATTCGAGTGGAACCACCAAGAGGTGATTATTCATGGTGACGGTAGCAACCCAATTTATAGCCGTCAAACTATTCCGGTGATTGACGGGAAAAGGAAGATAGGCGGAGGAACTTACCACCATATTGAACGGGTCAATGCCATCGACAAGGATAAATGGTGGGATAACAAGATCGAGAGCATCTTAAACTAGAGAGGATATGAGCCAGGCAAAGGGCTCGGTAAAAACCTCCAAGGGATCACGAAGCCCATAAAGCTCAAGGAACATGGCACCACTTTCGGTCTGGGGTATGAGTACACCTGGCAGGAATTCAACGACTGGTCACCATCTTGGCACAATCCCTATTACCCTTTGGAGAAGCCGATACCTCATCTTGATCAGACTTTCAAGCAAGGTGACACTATCTACGGTTCAGATGAAGAAGAAGCACTTGCAGCAATGAGGAGCTTGTTTCTACAGAATGATGATATGGATTGTTGTGTTGTCCTCGAGGGGGAGGGGGAGGAAGGCCCTTCTATACAGACTGTAATCAAGGGGACATATCTCAAGAACTGGTCTATCAAGACAACCAAAGCCCGACGAGCCTCGGGGTAGCAAGGCTAAAACAAGCATTATTTACTGTTTTATTTACTAAATGATTTTCCTTTTCCTGCATTTTTCTTAATTTCTGCAATAACGATCTTCAATGTTCAAAACAGTTATTGAATCTATCAAAGCATCTTCTAAATTTCTCTTACGAATCTGATATTTATTGCTATTTTTATCTCTCATTACTTTATTTATAAAACATTACCATTACTTGTCTTGATGAACCGATGACTGTGACATGCAATGAGACAACGCAGCAAACGGACATTGATTCAGATGGAGACGACATACCCGACGAGATTGTCAAAGAAGTTGAGAACTTTGAGAACAGACCTAAGTCCAACCTAGATGAGACCGAAGTTATCAACCTGGGAGATTCAGAAAACATCAAGGAAACTCGTATCAGCATTCATTTGTCACCATCAGAAAATAAAGAATACACAGAGTTTCTAAGAGAGTATGAGGACATATTTGCCTGGTCGTACGATGACATGACTGGTCTAAGTACGTCTATTGTGGCTCACAAACTACCGATCAACCCAACGTGTCCACCACTGAAACAAAAGCTCAGAAAGTTGAAACCTGACATGAGTTTGAAAATCAAAGAAGAGGTTACCAAGCAGATCAACGCCATAGTTCTCCAGGTAGTGGAGTATCCGACATGGTTAGCTAACATTGTACCTGTGCTGAAGAAGGACGGGAAGGTCAGAGTCTGTATCGACTACCGGGATCTCAACCGGGCCAGTCCGAAAGACGACTTCCCCTTGCCAAATATACACATTCTGATTGACAATTGCGCCAAGCATGAATTGCAGTCCTTTGTGGATTGCTTCGCTGGTTATCACCAGATTTGGATGGATGAGGAAGATGCTGAGAAGACGTCGTTCATTACGCCATGGGGGTGTATTGTTACAAGATGATGTCATTTGGCCTAACGTTTGCAGGGGCCACCTACATGAGGGCCATGACCACCATATTCCATGACATGATTCACAAAGAGATCGAGGTGTACGTAGATGATGTCATTATCAAATCAAAGAAAGCTGCTGATCACATGGATAATTTGGGGAAGTTCTTCAATAGATTGCGAAAATACAATCTGAAACTGAACCCCACGAAATGTGCACTCGGGGTTCCTGCTGTGAAGTTGCTGGGATTTATTGTAAGCCATCGGGGAATAGAATTGGATCCGTCCAAGGTCAAATCCATTCAAGAGTTACCACCACCAAGGAACAAGAAAGATGTGATGAGTTTCTTGGGGAGGCTTAATTACATCAGTTGGTTTATAGCACAATCTACAGTCATCTGTGAGCCAATCTTTAAGATGTTGAAGAAGGACGCTGCGACCAAATGGACCGATGATTGTCAAAAGGCTTTCGACAGAATCAAGGAATATTTGTCAACACCGCCAGTCTTGGTACCGCCTGAGCCAGGTAGACCTCTGTTACTCTACCTTGCAGTATTAGATGGAGCTTTCGGCTGCGTTCTGGGGCAGCATGATGAAACAGGAAGGAAGGAATAAGCTATTTATTACCTCAGCAAAAAGTTCACTCCATATGAGGCCTGATATTCTCTATTAGAGAGTACCTGTTGTGCTCTAACTTGGGTCGCCCAAAAGCTGAGGCACTACTTCTGTACCTACATAACATATCTCATATCAAGGATGGATCCATTGAATTATATCTTTCAGAAGTCCATGCCCACTGGCAAGCTAGCCAAGTGGCAGATCCTGCTGAGTGATTTTGACATTGTTTACATGACTCAGAAGGCAATTAAAGGACAAGCTCTGGTAGACCATCTTGCTGAGAATCCCGTAGATGGAGGATACAAACCCCTGAAAACATATTTTCCTGATGAGGAGGTATCATTCATAAGAGAAGATATTGCAGAATCCTATGATGGTTGGAGGATGTTCTTTGATGGAGCAACAAACTTCAAAAGAGTCGGTATTGGAGCAGTACTAGCATCAGAGACCGGTCAGCATTATCCGATATTCGCCAAACTCAGGTTCCCTTGCACCAACAATATGGCCGAATACGAAGCCTGCATCTTGGGGCTCAACATGGCCATTGACATGAATGTCCAGGAGTTGTTAGTGAATGGTGATTCAGACTTATTGGTACATTAGGTACAAGGAGAATAGGCAAAAAAATAATGCCAAGATACTGTCGTATCTGCACCACGTACAGGAATTAAGAAAGAGGTTCACAAAGATGGAGTTTCGGCACGTCTCCAGAATCTAGAATAAGTTCGCAGACGCATTAGCTACTCCGAGCAGGTTACTTTTGGATGACTATGGAAACGGACTGCATCCAATATGTTCGGAAGTGCCACCGCTGCCAGATACATGGGGATATAATAAAGGTGCCTCCAAGTGAGCTCAATGCAACAAGCTCACCATGGTCGTTCGCCGCCTGGGGTATGGACGTTATTTGGCCAATTGAGCCGGCCGCTTCCAATGGCCACAGGTTCATTTTGGTCACCATTGATTACTTCACTAAATGGGCCGAAGCAGCCTCTTACAAAGCAGTTACCAAGAAAGTTGTGGCCGACTTTGTCCGCGACCGCATTGTTTGTCGGTTCGGAGTTCTAAAGTCAATCATCACCGACAATGGTTCTAATCTCAATAGTGACTTGATGAAAGCTATGTGTGAAACTTTCAAGATCAAACACAAGAATTCCACAACATACAGACCTCAGATGAATTGAGCCGTAGAGGCTGCTAACAAAAACATCAAGAAAATACTAAGAAAGATGATAGAAAGGCACAAGAAATGGCATGAAAATTTATCATTCGCCTTACTGTGATATCGCACCACCGTCTGCACGTCAACAGGGGCAACTCCCTATATGCTAGTTTATGGTACAGAGGATGTAATTCCTGCCGAAGTGGAGATTCCATCTCTAAGAATTATACAGGAAGCTGAGCTCAGCGATGCAGAGTGGGTAAGAAGCCGTTATGAGCAACTAGCTCTCATAGACGGGAAGAGAATGAATGCAGTATGTCATGGTCAACTATATCAGAACAGAATGGTCAGGGCCTTCAACAAGAAAGTCAAGCCGAGACGATTCACACCAGGGCAATTGGTGATAAAGAAAATCTTTCCGCATCAAGATGAAGCCAAGGGGAAGTTCTCTCCTAACTGGCAAGGTCCGTACATGGTTTATAGAGTGCTGACAGGAGGAGCACTTATACTCGCACAAATGGACAGAGAAGTCTGGCCCAAGCCAATCAATTCAGATGCAGTCAAGGGCTACTATGTGTAATGTTTATGCTTCCTCAATGATGTAATTTGAACTACGCCTGACCTGATTCCCGTTTAAGAGGGGATTCGTAGGCAGCCCTATGGGTTCGGTCACAATTCAATAAATCTATTTTTTTTCCCGCAATTGGAAACTGGGGCAGAATTTTGAGGAGGACCCTCAAAATTCCGAAGCAAGTTCAGCTAGTTACGGCGCGAGCAGCAGTCAGAGGCATCCACCCAGCAAACTGGGGCAGAATTTTGAGGAGGACCCTCAAAATTCCCCAGCAGAAGAGGTTGCAATGTCTCAAGTCGTGCCACATCGTCGGTTCATCTAATAACTATTCTAGATTATATATTACACTTTTAGAAAATCATGCATATTTATTGAAACAACTTGTTTAGTGAACGCTACCCCAATGATACAGACAGTATCATCAGATCAAGCCAAAGAGTCAAGTAGAGCCAGCGAGAATGCGAACTAACCTTCCCCCTTACAAAACTCATGATCTTTCTTTGGATGCAGGCACAAATTGCAGAAGCCCCAAAACATATTATCCGCTCAAAGGACAGACATCGTTCCTCAAACTCATCGCACACGCCAACATTTATTATCAGCACAAACAATGCTTCATTATCACAATGCCCTACCGCAATTAACGCCAGCTAAGAATTTTTGTCGTCCTTCCTCGCATATTGCATAAGGTTACCTTTCTGCCTTCCAAGACTAAACGATGTCTCCATCTGCATCATCATGTTGCATAAGGCTACCTTTCTTCCTTCCGAGACTAAATGATGTCTCCATCTGCCTCTGCATATTGCATAAGGCTACCTTTCTACCTTGCGAGACTAAACGCTTTCTCCATCTGCACCCGCATATTGCATAAGGCTACCTTCCTGCCTTCCGAGACTAAACATTGTCTCCATCTGCATCCGCATATTGCATAAGGCTACCTTTCTACCTTCTGAGACTAAACGTTGTCTCCATCTGCATCTGCTTATTGCATAAGGCTACCTTTCTGCCTTCCGACACTAAACTATGTCTCCATCTGCGTCCGCATATTGCATAAGGCTACCTTTCTACCTTCCGAGACTAAAAGTTGTCTCCCATTTACTTTTCAAAAGCAACCCCTGTCTCTATCATTCGCTTCCTTTCGGGCTAAGCTTCGCCCTTTTTAATTTGCAAGACTAAGCTCTTTCTTGACAGCATCATGCTATTGCATCTTCATGGGCTGAAATATCGTCAACCTATCCAAAGGCGTCATCGTTCAGAGGCACCATCTTCATAGCCCGAGAACACCATGTCATGGCCTGAGGATCTCTTTTAATCATTTTGCATATCATTATTCAAAGGCGTCATGGTTCGAAGGAACCATCCTCATGGCCCGAGAACATCATTTCATGGCCTGCGAATCATGCATCAAGCAATTCATGCCCCAGGACATCATGGTCTAAGTACGTCATCCTCAACCGTCCAAAGACAACATTCATAGTCCAATGGGAATCTGCATCCTGTTTAAATTACGCGCAATATACGATTGTTATTCATTTGCAGGAAATTCGGCTAGGAACAGCCAGCCAGGCAAGAGCGGACCACTCCAGTTCTCCTAACTCCCCCGTAAGCCATTTTGTTCACCTTACCTTGAACCTTGCGTCCGTCTTTGTAAGACTTCACCGGTGACTCATGAACTACATACAGCCTGATTCCTGTACAACCAGGGATATGTAGGTAGCTCAGAAGCCAGGGTGTGGCCTAAATCTTTCATACTATCTCCCTTCGGTCAAAATTGGCCTTCATGTCTTTACCCGACAACTCTTTCATCCTTTCCGGGTAAAGAGGGGCAGCTGTTGATACGTAATTTTTCCTCAAATTATTTTCAAACTTGCATATATACTTTCAAAATCATTCTTTACAGTGACTGGTGTTTTCCCACAATTTTTCATATTTTTATCAAATTACTTTTTCTGTTTATTAATACTTTATATCCCATAATTACTCATAAATGATGTTATACATAATTTCAAATCATTTTCTTACTCAGTATGTTATTTATATCCTATTTAATTTCCTTAGCATTTAATTATTTCAGAAATTAGCCAATATTGGCATTATTTAGTTAATTTCAGCAGTTTTTGCGATTATAGCACAAATGTACATTTATACCATTTTAAAATCAATAAATGATCAGTTATATTTTTATATATTAGTCAATCGCCTTAATTTCATTTATTTGGTCTCAATTTAATTTTTTACAATTATTAGTTATTTTAATTAATTAATTATCTTATTTAATAAGGTATTTAACGTTTAGCTCATTTTTATTTAAATTATAGCCAATTTTAAACCAACCCCCACCTGACCCAAAACCCATTCTCTACCCTAGCCCAAAACTCGTTCCTACCCGGCCCAACCCCACGCCTGATATGAACCATTGATCAAATAAGATCAACGGTCCAGATCATAGTTACCATAATTAAACCCCTACCACTACCCCCTCCGACCCCTCATTTGCCCATCTCCTTTTCACTCTCTATCTTTCTTTGATCCACTCCGGTTCTCTCTAGAAGCCTCCTTTGGCTTCTCTCCTCTGATGGAGTTCGGTCATCTTCTCCTGCTGGTTCTCTCACCAAAAACCATGGCTCCTCATCGTCTCATGGCTATTTGTCCACCTTGCACCGGTCCAGTGATACCCTAGAGTCCTCAGGCGAACCTGGAGAGGTTCACTCACCTCTCAGGACCCCTCATGCCACTTTACGGCCTCCTTCGTCCGTCTGAGTAAGAGCTACAACCTTTCCGACTTAAGCCGACAACGTCTTTGAGGTTTCTCCTAATTCTCTGAGTTCCACGAAACCCTAACTCCTATATCTTTTTAATTTCTTCTAGATATTCCTTAGATCTAAGATATTACTAATTTTTTCTACAGGTTTTCTTTGAAATAAAAAGCTTTTCTACTTTGAATAGTCTTCGTCTTCAAACTAGGGTTTCATAACCCCTTTTTTAAAACGGCTTGTCCTTCCGATTTTAGTTTTATCTTGCGATTTTCATTATGTTCAAACGTTTATTTAAGTTTTTATCTTTATCTGAGTTATTATGTCAAAACCCTAATTTTCTTAGCCCTGATCCTGGGTATCCGAGTCTGTCTTTGATAATATGCTCGCTTAATCCGCCTGCGTGCTTGTTTCCCATAAATATTCTGAGTTTATGTGATTTTATCCCATTCTGTTCATCAAGGTTTCTGGTTCTTTGCTGCTCCCGTTTATATTATGTTTGTTCTGTTGATTCCTTTAATCATTTAACATGTTCTAGTTTGAATCATTGATTTTATATGATTATTTTACCTTACTGTGCCTATTAGGGTTTCCGAGTTGATTCCTTTTGCCTATTATGTGTTTGCAATCTGTGTTAATTTCCCTTAGCTAATTCTACTCTTGTTTGAATACCTAATTTCCTATAATTGATACCTTTTACCAATATTTTGTGTTCCTTACTGATTTCAACCACTAAAATATTTTCTTGCCTTATACTATGGTCGACTATGTTACCAGCTGACTCCTAATTACTTTCCTTAATTAGGATTTATTGAACCTAGCCTCTATTACATGTTCTGTACTTGTGTAATACCAAAACTGTTTCCTTATATACTATATTCAATCTTGCATGATTTCCTTCTTTATTTATTACTTGCATATTACCGTTTGAAGTAACTCCTTAATTAAAGGGACTACTTATGCTGATGTGAGTATAATTTGTACATAATTCCACAATTTACTGCTTAACTATGTTTCTTGCCTTATTTGTTACATAATTTCAAACTATATATACTTCTAGTCTTTCAATAACAATGAACAAACATACTATTCTAAGCTCTCTCCTACACACACACATACACACTCTTGCTTCTCCTGCTGTTTATTTGCAACTCAGTCAGCTGAAAGCCAAGACTGAGTGATTCTACTGTTCTATTACTCTACTTCTCTACTGTTCAACACAAAGTGCTCTTCACTCTGCATTCAGTCTTTCATTCAAAATTGATATGTTTTTCAGTTTATGTTTATAGCACCCAAAACAATATGTTTTGTTTGTATTACGATTCCTTTTGTTCCTCTTATGCTTCTATTTGTGGTTCTGCTGCTTGCCTTGCAATTAGCCTGTCTACTATGTCCATATGATCTCCCTTTCCCTTTAGTTCAGCATGTCTATTGCTTTTCTCATCTGTTTCACTATGATTCTGCTTTACCCCTGATTCCTGACACTATAAGCATGCATTCCTGATACTTAGTCGCCATGTAATCCTAACACCCCTCAATTTGATGCTATTTGGGATCCTAGCATGAATACTCTGTGATGAACTATGCTATGACTGCTTGGGTCCTGTAATACTACTCTGAGGTCTACTTGTGTGCAAGTCTGCTTCCACTATGGTACTTATTTGTCCCCAGTTCCCCTATCCCTGACTGTGTTTGTTTCCTAAACTATGTATGTTTTCAGTAGCTGATTGTCCTGTTTCTTTTCCTCCTCAAAATGGTTTTCATAAAATCAAACTCTCATGTTTTTCTTCAAGGCTTATTTCAAAACATTTATTTCAGAAAACTATTTCCAACTCAACTCTTTTTAAAAAAACTATGAGCACATCTCACTACTCCTAGTTCTAAGTTCAGCCCCCTTCGTGTGAGCACTACCTTGGGGACCATTTAAGTACCCATTGAACTCTGAAACACAAGGCTGGCATTCCCACGCTGCACTTACTCATTCCTGGCTAGGGTACCTGGGTGTGAGCACTGTCTGGGTCCTCTGAGGTCCTTAGGAACTCTGACACACCTGGGTTATAAAAGGTCATGGCATACGACACTGTTGGATCGGAGGATTTGGGCTTATCGTTAGGCTCCCTATAGTGTAACTTCTTAATTTCCTTATTTACTTATGAAATTTGTGCAATGCTGGTCTGTAATAATTAATTGTAAAAATGATTCTGGGGATGGATAGTAAAATGGGTGGGGTATGCATGCTTAGTATAGATACGGGTAGAACCCATGCTTATAGGTTTTCTTTCATATATGAGCAATAGCCACCATGCTTAGGAATACATGTCATACATGCATTAGATATCATGATACTTAGGTCCATTCATGTCAGCATCTCATCATACTTATATCCACTTTGAAATCATGTTTATAGTTGGATAACAATAGAAAAATGGCTATTATAATATTACTGTTTCAGCATTCTAACAATTGTTTCATCTAGAAATCCCCTTTTAGGCTAATAACTAGTTATTGTCAAATCTTGCATCTTAGAAATCATGTCCCCTTAGGATTTTATTCGCAGCATGCTCATGTTATCTATGCCAAAATCATGTGTTAAAATAAACAGCTGCTATGAACACCTAGAAATCATGTATTAGGTTTCAGTAACTTAACAAGGAATTACGTCTATGTATGTTCTATTTTTTAGTCAGAATGTGTTAATAAATCTCGCTAAAAATAGATTATAATACTGAAGACGCTCATGAATTTTGAACAACATGTAAAAATTTGTACCCTTTTGTACCTTGTTTTACATTTAGATGCCTTTTACTTAACTCAATTCAAGAGTACCATCTCAACACACGAGTGAATTCCCACAATCACCCAACATGCAAATCCTTAAGTAGTAGTCTATACCACCATAACCCTTCCGGGGTCCGCCTACACCTGATAGGCCATAGCACTCAAATGCTGCCACATGAAATCTGTCACGACGGTCGAAAAGACCTGCACACACCGGCACAAACCACATGCATAACTAAATCACATCAAAGGAACTGATCACTACCGCAAACATGCCATTTCAACCATGGCTAATCAATCTATTTGCTTTTAATCATCTTCAATTTGCCTCAGGAATAATAGCAACTTCCTTCCACTCATAGTAAACTCAACCCTCACTCAGCCCGAGTGACCTTGATTCACGAGACTATGTTGCCTAAATCCCGCAACCCGTCCCATACCCTTTTGATAAATATTTCTACAATACGGAGTCTATTTCTCTCACTCCTCAAATACTATCCATCATGTTGAAACATATCATAGAACATTCCAACCATCCTCTTTTTTCTAAGAAATTACTTTGCAAAAGCTCGATTCTCGATCATACTGCTGCCTGAAACCCTTAAACACTGCATCCTTAACTTTTGAACTCACTAGGACCGCTATTGAGAGTCACCTACTCTGACTGGCCCCGAATACAATCAACTCCAATGAACACCTTTTCCCTTGAAGCACGTGACTGAGTCACTACCCTGACAACTCACCTATGCCTTAAGCAAAATTCTGAATCATCCAAAGCCTAACCCTGATCTGACAGGGCCAACATTTGCACACATTCATCAATCCCACGCACAATCACCATTTTACTCATTTCCCTTAGCTGAAATAACTTGCCAACACGCTGACGATCTACGACCCTATGAGAAGACAACCCTACAACCCAACTGCAGATGGTGGGACTCCCCCACTTAGCTCGAAGCTACTCCTTGCACCACTCTAGACCTTGTCGAGATCCTTTCTCCTTTGATAACACAATCTTGCTCCACCAATCCGTCCAATTCCTCCAAATTCTCTGCCAGCACTCCCTAAATACTCAAACTCTCTAGCATCATTCACACATTCTACCTCCTACCGAATAGCCACTAGAACCCCTCACCAAGACCTGCCAACCCCACCATCACTAACCTATTCACAGAAGATAACCCACCTGTATAAATCACTCGCGTACACCTTCCAATGACGCTGAAATGCACGCTCTTTACTACTTCAATACCCCATCCTATGCCCTGCTTCGTTTACCAACTTTACTAGTTCGTCCGCTCCTTATGGACATCCATTAAATGCGCGACAATATCTTCAAATTCCAAGCTATGTTACCGCTCCCCCACTTTACGACTGATCGACTTCCGCTTCTTACACCTGGCCTCCTAGAAATGGAACCACCGCCTAGCCTCACTCCAGTATCATTCTTTGTAGCTCTTAAACCAGCAGATCACCACGACTTCAAGCTTTCCGGAGATCATCTTTCTCTAGCTACCTTCATTATCAACACTTATCCGGTACTGAACCACCACACCTCGCGGTCTCTGCCCCTCGCATTCTTCAATACTATGACCCCATGCAACCGAATAAACCGTAGCACCGACAAACTTAACACATTTCATTCGATTAATGGCGATGACTTCACGTCACAAGTGCATATCCCACCTTATTTGAAGACACCCAGTCTTACTACTTTATCAACCCCAACCGGACCTTGCATAATCAAAATGCCTCTCCTCTGCCGGAACTAAAATACCCAAATCTCAAAATCGCACTCTGAGAAGACCTCCCTTTAAACCATTCATCATCCCCAACATACGGGCAAGAATTCTATCATCATATCGACATCACCCGATAACCAATCGCAATCATCATCACTACCTGAGCATAGTCTTAACACTCCCAGAAACACAGCTACTGAGCTAAAACAACATATTATTCTTTTGCAGGGCCATAACAATAGCCCCAACCAATTATACATGGAAACATCTCAAATTACATCCGTAGCACCAGTTCAACTCCTCAAATTCCTGATTCATAGCAAGCCCTTCGCGACGCGTAAGATTGAGTAGGAAGGAACATAGGCGTAAGCCTCAAAGTAATCGACTATCACGATGAGGTATAAAGAAGGGAAGTACTCCTAACATCCCTGTAGCCTCTCGAAGATAAGTACAGACGTCTCCGTATCAATCCGCAAGACTCTACTAGACTTGCTCATGACTTGTGAGACCTACGGGAACCTAGTGCTCTGATACCATGTTGTCACGACCCAAAATCCATACGGACGTGATGGCGCTGAACATCATTGTCAGGCAAGACAATCATTAATTAATCAAAATAATTTTCCTGTTTTAAACATTTATGAAGAAGCATTTCCTTTCACTTTATTACATATTAACCAAGTAAAATCTTGTTAATTTAAAAGCAATAGTTTGAATACTACACTTTAGCATATATACCCCAACATACCCCAGAACCTAGTGTCACAAGTACATGAGCAACTTCTAAGAATTTATACAATCATTACAAAGCCTGTCCGAAATACAAATTGGACAAGGAAATTTAAAATGAAAAATAAATACAGTACGAGGGAGACTCCATCAGCTGCGGATCGCCTCCGGATGATGCAGCTCGCCTAAGTCTCTGAATCCTCCACATTTTCTACGAAAATAATTGTGCAATAAAATGCACAGCAAGTGTAGCATGAGTACAAAAACAATGTGTACTCAGTAAGTCGCCCACTTAACCTCAGAGAGGTAGTGACGAGAGGTCAAATTAGACACTTACTAAAGGTCAATTTAGAATATTTAAGTATGACACTAAGCATGATTATCATAGGCAATTTATTAAAATCAGGAATAAATATTTCAACTTCGTTCACGTTTAACACTTTATATGTTCGTCATATTAATAACAATTAATCAACATGGGTGATTTAATCAAATAAATATTAATCAACGGGAAGGAACAACTTCTTCCAAAATATGTTTAATAACTTTAATCTCTGTCATTTAAATTGACAGCTTAATATTTCAGGCCAGTAATCAGGCAAAATCGTAGCAACTACGCAGTAAATATCATGCGCAAGCAATGCCGAGGGTCGGACGGTGAGGACCAACAATAATAAAATGTGCACTGTCGAAGGGTCGAACGGCTCGAACCATAGATGTATCTATTTTTTTTCCCGCTCGCGAATCGATCATGTGACGCGGTCAACATAAAAATAATAAGGCTACCCTGCTCGTGAATCATACCTGCGACTCAGGTCCTCATATGTATACATATTCACACAGTAAATCCGCATTTTTATCAAGAAAGCAGTTACTCAGGAAAGTGGTAAAATTCTTCTTAAAGGAACATGAAAAATAGCTTTTAAATCTTTGTTTTGAAACTCATTTGCCAAGTTTAATAATATTCAATAATATAACCTTATCAGGAACACAATTATCCACAGAGGAATCAATTCTCTTCCTAAATGATTAAGAAAATGAACTCTATTCTTCTTTAGATATTCAATTACGATTTCGATTACATTAGCATTTCAATATTACAGGCAGGATCACAGGTATAACACATAAGGCATGCTAGTGGGTCCTAACTACCCGGACATGGCATAATAGTAGCTACGCATAGACTCCTGTCACTTCGTGCATACGTAGCCCCCGAGGATAATATCATATACTTAATTAATTCACCTAGGGGGACGATTCCCCCTCACAAAGTTAGAAAGGAGACTTAGCTCGCTCCGAGATTCCATAACCAGCCTCCAAGCCCTTCCGATCACTCCAAAAGGACGCACAATGCCAAAAATCTATCAAAACAATGACAACCCAATGAAAATATATTCTAATATTTGCAACAATTCCAAATTATATAATTTCCCAACCCCGCTTAGTGAAATGACCAAAATGCCCTCAGTCCTACGTGCCCGGAACCCGAAATTTCTCGAAGATATATTCTACACATAGCCTTACTAACTCAAATATACAATTTACTCAAATATTCATGCTCTTCGTGGCTCAAAATCCAAATTTCCATTTTCTAGGTTTCTTCAATAATTTCCCAAATTCCTACCAATTTCCATGCCTAATCCATGCATATAATCTTGTATTTAACTTAGAAGCATGAAGGAGTTACTTACCTTGACATTGCATGAAGGAATCCTCTCTCTGAAGCCTCCCAAAATCGCCTAAGCCCAAGAAGAAATGAAGACAAATGAACCAAAATCCTTGTTTTAAAACATTCTGCCCAGTCCGATTTCCGCACCTGCGGCCCCCTTTTCGCACCTGCGCTTCCGCAGGTGCGCCCAAATCTTCCGCATCTGCGGCCTCCTTCACTCCAGCTCAAAATCGCACCTGCGGCCAAATCCTCGCAGGTGCGGATCACACCAGATGAAAGCAATTCCAGCCTTCTTCAAACTCTCAACTTGATCTGCTAACCACCCGGAATCCATCCGAGGCCCCCAGGGCTCCATCCAATTATACAAACCTGTTCCAAAACATAATGCTGAATTGCTCGAGGAATCAAATTACATCAAACAACATCGAAACCACGAATCGCACTCAAATCCTAACTTTATGAACTTAGAATTTTCCAACTTCTACATCCAATGCCGAAACCTATCAAATCATGCCTGATTGACCCCAAATTTTGCGCACAAGTCATATTCAACATTACGAACCTGCTCCAACTTCCGGAATCGCATTCCGACCTTGATGTCAAAACTTCCACTTCCGGTTGGATTTCTCACAAACCTTCAAATTTCTATCTTTAGCCAAGTGACTTGAAAATGACCTACGGACATCCAAATTCACTTCCGATCATGCTCCCAACTCTAGAATCACCATACAAAGCTATTCCCAGACTCAGAATCCCAAACGGACATCAACAACACTGAAATGCACTTCAACTCCAAATTTATGAAATTCTTCTAAAATGCTAACTCCTATAATATACGCCGAAACGCTCTCCAAAACCCGATCCAGACATACACCCAAGTCCGAAATCATCATACGAACCTGCAGGAATCTTCAAATCCTGATTCAGAGATCGTTTACTTAATATTCCAATCTTAGTTGATTCTTTCAACTTAAGGCTTCTGAAATGAGAATTTTCTTTCCAAATCAACTCTAAACTTCTCCGAAATTCAACTTCGACCATACCCACGGGTCATAATACCTTAAACGAAGCTGCTCACGGACTCAAACCGCTGCACGACGCGATAGATCCCAAAACGACCGGTCAGGTCGTTACAGCTTCCAAGCTTCTCCATCTGAAGGATGACACATAACACCAGGTGGTCTTCTATTTTCAAAGTGACATCTAAGATGAGAAGCAAAACTCATCGACGCATATAACCTATTTAACCTAGGTATAAGAGGTAAATAATGCATCGCCTTGATAGCGACCATATTCCTGCTGGAAAGCCTCTTGAAACGAGGCTTTTTGCAAAATTTACAACTATCTAAATTTGCATCATATTTATAATATAACATGAAATCATCTTCACAACAATCAACTCTCAGTGACGAAAGTCCTAACTTAGAAATCAATCTCTTTGCCTTATAGAAATCACCAGGTAAGTTGATATTAGGGTCAACTAGTTTGCTCATAAGGTCAATGAAAGAGTCCATTGCTGCTTGATAAATATTTTTTATACTTAGTAATCTAACTGCAAAAGACAGCTCAGAGTGCGGACTTCCTTCCCGTAGTGGACGACTAGCTTCTTCTAACTGTTCATAAAAATGTTTTGTGTCATCATTATGAGTTTGTTCAACATTTTCATTGGTCTCACCCCCAAAGTGCATCCCAAAAGCATCCGCAACCATATCATGAATTCTAGAATCACGATTTGTATTCTCCACCGACCTACTACTTTTACCCACAACCATGTTATGAAATATCCCACGGCTACCATCGATCTCTCTATGATTAGTCCACACAAAGTAATTCTCTATAAACCCTTTTCTATAAAGATGAAGCTTAACTTCCTCCAATTTTCCAAACTTCATACAGTCGCACCTAACACAAGGGCACCTAATTACTCCTTCACTTTGGTATGGTGGAAGTGACATTGCATGTCTAATAAAGTCATCAACCCCTTCTACAAAATCCTCTCGCAATCCACGTTGATTAGGATAATTCCTATTGTACATCCAAGTACGATGTTCCATCTATACAAATAAAATAAGAACAAATTAATCTAGTTAATTCATATCCTAATCTTTTTTTAGTTAATTAATTTCATGTCCTAAAAATTCAATTCATATCCTAAAATTTCAATTTATAAACTAAAAGTTCAATTCATACACTAAAAGTTAAATTCATACACTAAAAATTCAATTCATACACTAAAAGTTCAATTTATAAACTAAAAGTTCAATTCATATCCAAAAATTCAATTCATATCCAAAAAGTTCAATTCATACACTAAAATTTCAGTTCATACCCAAAGGTTATAAATTAAAAGTTCAATTCATATCCTTAATTTCAATTTATAAACTACAAGTCCAATTCATAAACTAAAAGTCTAATTCATATTCTAAAATTTCAATTTATAAGCTAAAAGTTCAATTTATAAACTAAAAGTTCAATTCATAAACTAAAAGTTCAATTCATATCCAAAAAGTTCAATTCATACACTAAAATTTCAATTCATATCCAAAAGGTTCAGTTCATAAACTAAAAGTCCAATTAATATCCTAAAATTTCAATTCATATCCTAAAATTTCAATTTATAAACTAAAAGTTCAATTCATAAACTAAAAGTCCAATTCATATCCTAAAAGTTCAATTCATATCCTAAAATTTCAATTTATAAACTAAAAGTTCAATTCATATCCAAAAAGTTCAATTCATGCACAAAAAATTCAATTCATATCCAAGAAGTTCGATTTATAAACTACAAGTCCAATTCATAAACTAAAATTTCAATTCATAAACTAAAAGTCCAATTCATATCCTAAAAGTTCAATTCATATCCTAAAATTTCAATTTATAACCTAAAAGCTCAATTCATAAACTAAAATTCCAATTCATATCCTAAAGGTTCAATTCATATCCTAAAATTTCAATTTATAAACTAAAAGTTCAATTCATAAACTAAAAGTCCAATTCATATCCTAAAGGTTCAATTCATATCCTAAAAGTTCAATTCATATCCTAAAATTTCAACTTATAAAACTAAAAGTTCAATTCATAAACTGAAAGTCCAATTCATATCCTAAAGATTCAATTCATATCCTAAAATTTCAATTTATAAACTAAAAGTTCAATTCATAAACTAAAAGTTCAATTCATATCGAAAAAGTTTAATTCATACACTAAAAATTCAATTCATATCCAAAAAGTTCAATTCATAAATTAAAGGACCAATTCATAAATTAAAAGTTCAATTCATATCCTAAAATTTCAATTTATAAACTACATGACCAATTCATAAACTAAAATTTCAATTCATAAATTAAAAGTTCAATTCATATCCTAAACCCTAGATTCTACCTAAACTATCAAGACAATACAAAGTATAGGTCAAATCTAACTAAACTAAATTCAACACTAATTAAACTAATTAGTTAATAAAATTAATTAACAAAACTAATTAAAATAAGACCTAAACCCTAGTCCTCAATAAAATACACTGTTCAAAGAATTGAAACAATAAACTACAATGTTGAAATAATTGAAACAAAAACTAGAAATAACAAAGAAATGGGTTATAATTCAAACATAGGTTTTTTTAAGTGGAGAAGGAGAGAGAGGGGCGGCGGTAGTGGCAGCGGCAGTGGCGTTCGGCCACGGCGAGGCAGTGGTGGCGCGGGGTGGGGGAATGGGATTTGTATGAGAAGGGGAGGGGAAGGTGTTGAGAGAGAGTTGTGAAATTTTGGGGATGAAAATAAGAGAAATGGGGGGGAACCCGTTTTTAGTATGTTTTTAGAAATAGCGACCAGTGTTGGTCGCTATTTTGGTCGGTACATTATGTTTTGACCGTTTGACCAAAATAGCGACCAACGTTGGTCGCTATTTCTAAAAAAAAATAAATTCTTTTTTTTTTCCATGCTCAAATTCGTGGTTAAAATCCAAATACAAATTTCTAGGTTTTTTTCTTCAATATTTTGTAAATTTTTCCATAATTTTCATGTATAATTCCATGCAATAACCTTGTATTTAACTTAGAAACATGAAGGAATTACTTACCTTGTGATTCTTGACGAAAACCCACTCTTGAAGCTCCTCCAAATCGTCCAAACCAAAAGAAAAATGGAAGGAAATGACCAACAAATCTCGATTTTAAAACATTCTGCCCAAGCCATTTTTTGCACCTGCGATTCCGTAGGTGTGACCAAACCTCCGCACCTGCGGCCCAAGCCTCGCAGGTGCGGTCACACCAGATGACAGCAATTCCAGCCTTCTTCTAACTTTAAATATTGATCCGTTAATCACCCAGAATCCACCCGAGGCCCTCGGGACCCCGTCCAATTATACCCAACCTATTCCAAAACATAATGCGGACTTTCTCAAGGCCTCAAATCTCTGATGACCCAAAAGGATCATCCCATATATTCTATCTAATTCTGTGTTTCGAGGTCGTGAAAACCTCCTTCTATCTCACCTCGATTTACGTGTGCAACCCGGGTGTGTAGCCGGGAAGCCTTTATGTGAAAAACTGATAAAAATGAAAATTTTAAATTGGAAATTTGAATAAAGTTGACTTCAGTCAATGTTTTTGGTAAACAGACCCGGACTCGTGATTTGACGGCCCCGGAGGGTCCGTAGGAAAATATGGGACTTGGGCGTATGCCCGAAATCGAATTCCGAGTTCCTAAGCCCGAGAAATGAATTTTTAAAGAAAATTATTTTCTGAAAAATATAAAGGTTTTTGAAAATGAAATTTGAGGTGAAACCTGTGATATCGGGCCCGTATTATGGTTCCGAAGCCCGGTATAGGTTCGAAATAATTTATATGTGTTATCTATGCAATTTGGTAAGAAACAAACTTAAATTGACGTGATTCGGATCTTAAATGCAAACTTAATATTTGTAGAAGTTTAAAGAATTTTCATGGACTTTTAGTTTAATTCATCGTGTTAGTGTTATTTTATGTGGTTTGAAACCTCGAGCGAGTCCGTGTTAGGTTATATGACTTGTGTGTGTGGTTGGACGGGGTCCTGGGGGCCTCGGGTATGTTTAGGATGCTCATCGGGTGTTATTAGCGCTTGGGAGACAGCTGAACCATTGTTGGTTCTGGTGTCTTGCACCTGCATGGACCTTCCGCAAGTGCGGACACGCAGGTGTGGTGAGGAGCTCGCAGGTGCGAACTTAGCCCAATCCCCCAATCCTCGTAGGTGTGGTGTGTTTTCCACATATGCGGAGCCGCGGGTGTGACCCCAGGAATTTTAGTGGGTTTTCGCACCTGCATTGGCATTTCTGCAGGTGTGGTCCCAGGGGCGTAGGTCCGGGATTGCTGGGCAATTATATCAGATCTTAGGGTTCATGTTATTTTCACCATTTTCGAATTGGAGAGCTCAGGAGAGGCGATTTTTGGAGACTTTTGCGCCTGAGTAACTTGGGTAAGTGATTTCTTTCCATTATAGACCAATTTCCATGATTCCAATCTTAAATCCAACCTTTAATTTCGAAAATTTTGGGTAGAAAATGGGATAAACTTCATAGACCAAATTATTGAGTTTTGATTGGGTTTTTGACCTCCGATTTGAGAGATTTTCATATGTTTAGACTCGTGAGTGAATGGGTGTCCGAAAAAGATAACTTTTACCCGATTCCGAGACGTGGGCCCGAGGAACTTTTTGGACGAATTTCCTAAATTTGGGCCACCCGGAGTTGGGTACTTGTGGCAAGAGCGTGGTATTGAGTTGATTAGCACAGTCAAGGTAAGTATCTTGCCTAACCTTGTGTGGGAGAACTACCCCTTAGGATTGAGTCTTCTATGTTGATTGTAGTCCGCGTACGCGAGGTGACGAGCGTGTACTCGAACTTATTTGAAAATAGATTTCCCTTTAGGGATTTTTGGGTCCTTATGTTCCCCGTATATGAATTGAACTTGTTATAACTGAATTCCTGATCTCTAATCTCATCTCCTCTTGTTCAAGTTAGAAGTACTTGCCTAGCATTCCTTTTTTCTTATATGATCTTAATTGACTTAAATTAAGACTTTGTTTTTCCTACCGTTATGCTATGTCTTCCTTCATATGCTGCCTATTTACTGAGCATTGTTCAAATTGAGTTTATTCGGTGAAGCTAATTGTCGAAGTGAGATTGGTTATAGATGATTCCCTTGCCGGGATGATTTGGTTTCTTGGTTGCGAACATGAATGTATAGAATAGTTGCTATATTTGTCTTGTCTTCCCCTCGTTATGATGTTCTCTCTTTGTGCTTGGCATTCCTCTCAGTGACTACTTCTTACAAGCGAGTTGTTACCACTTTTATGATTTAAGTCTTTGTATTGATTTGCTCATCACGCTTTGTATTCGGCCTTGTTTGCTTTCGCCGGTTGTGGCAATATATATTGGTTCTGTCGCATTCTGGTTGTTTTTCTCAGTGGCTGCACTGCATATTTAAATTGGAACTACGGACAGAGATCCGAGAGCTTTCCCTCTGGACTGCATCACATATCTAAATTGGGACTGCGGACAGAGATCCGGGAGCTTTCCCCCTGTACTGCATCACATGTTTAAATAGGGACTATGGACAGAGATCCGGGAACTTTCCCCCTGTACTGCATTGCATATATAAATAGAGACTACGCACACTGATCCAGGAGCTTTCGCCCTGTACTGCATTGCATGAAAAATTCTGAGTGGCGGACTGAGTTCCGGTAGTTTTATGATGGAGGAGATTTGAATCGAAAGATATAAATATATATATTGAAAAGTATAGCTGAAAAGTAATTATCTCCAGGAAAAGTTATGTCTAAAGGTCTTCNCTAATTGGGAAAATATATTTTGAACATCACGTAATTTGATGATATTTGAACGAGCAGTACTTGGGAAAATATATTTTGAACATCACGTATTTTGATGATATTTGAAAAAGCAGTACTTGGAAAAATATATTTTGAACATCACGTGTTTTGGTGATATTTGAAAGAGTAGTACTTGGGAAATACATTTTGAACATCACATGTTTTGATGATATTTGAAAGTGCAGTACTTGGAAAAATATATTTTGAACATCACGTATTTTGATGATACTTGAAAGAGTAGTATTTGGGAAAGTGTATTTGAACACCTCGTATTTGAAAAGACTATGTTATAAAGATTTCTCTTTATAAAAGTATATAAATATACATTCAGAGAAAGTATGTTTCGAATAAGAAATTTCTCTATTCCGAAATTATTATATCTTTAAAGTTTTCAAAATGAACTCACGATTTAATGGTTTTCACTCGAAAGTTTGACCAGTTTTATTGAGTCATTGGCTAAGGCCTGACGTGAATAAATTGATATAGTGTTGAGTTTCTTGTGTTTTTGTTGGGTTGTAGTTCCCGCCATTTGGATTGCATCCTTTCCATTCTCTTTGCGTATTTCTATTATGTTGTCCGTTGATCGTGATTATTGAATTTTTCTCCCGTATTATTCGATCGTATCGTTAATTACATTAGGAAATCTTTAGATAGATATTTTCGTTTGGTCATTTATACATCTTGCCTGTTTACTTATTAGACCGGTGGTGTCTTGACTAGTCCTCATCACTACTTCACCGAGGTTAGTCTTGATACTTACTGGGCACCGCTGTGGTGTTCTCATACTACACTTTTGCACATTTTTGTGTGCAGCTTCAGGTTATGGTTGTTGATAGCTGCGCAGATTGTTGTTGAGGAGACTCATGGTAACCTGTTGTTGCGTTCGCAGGCTTCGGAGTCACCTTCTTGTTTTATTTCTATTCAACTATACTTACTTATACCTAGACAGTTGTACTTAGATTTTAAAGAAAGATTTCGTAGAACTTATGACTTGTACTTACCGGGTTTTGGGAAATTGTAAACCCTGTCAAGAATTCTATTTTGAAATTTTTAAAATTCCTCTATTATTGTTGTTGTTCAGTGTAAATGTTAGGCTTACCTAGTCCCTAAGACTAGGTGCCATCACGATACCCAACAGAGGGAAATTTGGGTCGTGACAAGTTGGTATCAGAGCTCTAGGTTCATAGGTTCTACGAGTCATAAACGGGCTTGGTAGAGTCTTGCGGATCGGTACGGAGACGTCTGTACTTATCTTCGATAGGCTACGGGACTATCAGGACAATTTCACTTCCTTCATTCTTATCGTGCAAGTTCATTGATCTTGAAGTTTGAAATTATCGTCCCATTCTCTCACTGATGGTAAGGACACAAGCGGCGGTTCCGGATGATGTTATCCTGAAGAAAATATCGCAAGGGTCAGAGGCAGAGGCCAACGAGGAGCACGTGTCGCAGTTAAGAGGCCTACCAGAGAAACTGTTGAGGAGTCGCCAGTAGTCCTATTTAGGGGACAAGTACTGGGGGTGCCTATTGCTACCCCGGACTTCAGAAGACCGGAGCGCAATTTTGAGTACAATTGGTACATCGGCTCAGGCAGGGTTGATTCTAGTCAGGGGAGGAGTTCAGACTCCCACCGTCTACACTCCAGAGCAGCGATATCATATTGGTCAAGTTCCAGTTGTCATGTAAGCACGGAATGTGGTTTCAATTCAGCCCGTGGTTAGGACAGCAACATCAGAGGTAGAGAACCTTGGGATTTAGAGGTACTGGAAGTACCACCCTTCTATCTTTCAGTGGATTGGCGGCGGGTAATGCCCAGGGTTTTCTGGAGGAGTGTCACCATATTATTCGTACTTCGGGTATTGTGGAGACAAGTGGGATTGATTTTTTCACGTCTCAGGTCCACAGTAGTTGATTGATCAGTGGTGGCGGCATATGAGTTGGGGTAGCCTGGCCGAGTTAGCTTTACTAGCATGGATTCAGTTTTCAGAGATGTTTTGAGGGAGGTTTCACCTCAGTTCCGTTGGGATCTACAGCGCACGGAGTTTGAGCAGTTGCGTTAGGGTGCTATGTCACATTAGAGTACGCTATCAAATTCAGTGAGTTGGCCAGATATACACCTCACTTGGTTGCTTCAGTTAGGAGGCGAGTCTATAGATTCATTGAGGGACTCAAGCACGGTAGAGAATCTTGGGTCAACCAGTTCAGTTGCATTACCAGCTTTGCATAGGAGCGTTTAAGATACTCATGGGTCTCAAAGGATCCGTATCGTATGTCTTCCACAGCCACATCGGTAAAGAGATTTTTTTCAGTGTGGAGATGTTAGCCACAGGGTGAGAGATTGTTCTAGGATTTCAGGTAGGAGAGTTATAGCAGGGTGTTCAGGTGGATAGAAGGTGCCTAAGAGGGGGAGTCCCGACCCGTTGATGTGTTGCATATAGTAGGCTAGAGGCCGTCGTATCAGATATCATCACCATGGTATGGCTTGATGTGCTAAAGTGGGGTACCATTGTATTTTGCTATAGTCTGTTGGTCAGGATGAGTTCCCATTATTTTTTGTCTCATTTATGAGTGAGTTTCATGTATTGCACTCTATTTTTGTGCTTGCTCATGTTAGGAGATTCTATGAGTAGTAGCCGTGTCTATCATTGTTTTATTCATCCTTGCTAGTGGGGAAACTAGAAGTGAGTCCATGTCGTCCTTCGTGGTAAGCTTTATGTGATTCTCCTAAGTATTTTGTTTTCGAGCTGTGATTTGATACTCCATTGAGATGTGAGTAAGTGAGCGCTATGATTTTGTTAGCCGAGACGAATTAGCGGGAGATCTCTATTGGTATGATATATATTCGACATGTGTCGTAGAGTTGAGGGCGAGACCCTCGTGATTCCTTGTGATTTGTTCATATGCTTTTCTTCTCTCTTGTTATATTTCTTTTGGTAAGTCAGTATCGATAGAGAGTTATGCCTATGGGCTGGTTTGATAGTACCTTTATTTATGCTTCTATCTTTCCTACTCAGCCATTTCATTATGTGCTTCTTTAGTTCAGTTTGCGGGATGTGTGCCCGGTGGTGTTAGCTGTGACTCGGTGATTCGGGTGTCTACTGATGAGGTCTTTGTGTTTATTACATCATTATCGGTATTATAGGATTTGGAAACAGAGAGTTCTTCCATATGTGGGACTAACTGCCAATGTTGAGTTGATTTCGGGAAGTTATGGTGATCAAAAGTGCTATTGAGCCTATGTGTGATGTGTTATGTTGTGTGGCCGTGCCTTATGGGCGTAGACCTGAGTCGATGCAGCTGGTTGAGGCTAATGCCAGATATGGATTCAGAATCGGGTCCTTTGGAAATGAGTAGAAAGTGAGGAATTGAAGTATGAGTTCAAAGTGAATCTTAGCACGTTCGAGGACGAACGTTTGTTTAAGAGGGGGAGATTGTGATGACCCAAAAGGGTCATCCCGTATATTCTATCTAATTCTGTGTTCCGAGGTTATGAAAACATCCTTCTATCTCACCTCGATTTGCATGCGCAGCCCGGGCATGTAGCCAGGAAGCCTTTATGTGAAAAACTGATAAAAATGAAAATTTTGTATTGGAAATTTGAATAAAGTTGACTTCAGTCAACATTTTCGATAAACGGACCCGGACCCATGATTTGACGGTCCCGGAGGGTCCGTTGAAAAATATAGGACTTGAGCATATGCCCGAAATCAAATTCCGAGGTCCCAAGCCCGAGAAATGAATTTTTAAAGAAAATATTTTCTGAAAAATATAAAAGTTTTTGAAAATGAAATTTAAGGTGAAATCAGTGATATCGGGCCCGTATTATGGTTCCGAAGCCCGGTATAGGTTCGATATGATTTATATGTGTGATCTGTGAAATTTGGTAAGAAACGGACTTAAATTGACGTAATTCGGACCTTAAATGCAAAACTTAATGTTTGTAGAAGTTTGAAGAATTTTCATGGACTTTTAGTTTAATTCATCGTGTTAGTGTTGTTTTATGTGGTTTGAAACCTCGAGTGTGTCCGTGTTAGGTTATATGACTTGTGTGTGTTGTTGGACGGGGTCCCAAGGGCCTCGGGTACGTTTAGGATGCTCATCGGGTGTTATTAGCGCTTGGGAGACAGCTGAACCATTGTTGGTTCTGGTGTCTCGCACCTGCGATGGACCTTCCACAGATGCGGACACGCAAGTGCGGCGAGGAGCTCGCAGGTGCAAACTTAGCCCAATCCCCCAATCCTCGCAGGTGCGGTGTGTTTTCTGCAGATGCGGAGCTGCGGGTGTGGTCATTTGACCGCAGGTGCGACCCCAGGCATTTTAGTGGGTTTTCGCACCTGCGATGGTATTTCCGTAGGTGCCTGACCGCAAGTGCGGTCCCAGGGGCGCATGTGCGGAATTAATGGGCAATTATATCAGATCCGAGGGTTTATGTTATTTTCACCATTTTCGAATTGGAGAGCTCATGAGAGGCAATTTTTTGAGACGTTTGCCCCTGGATAACTTGGGTAAGTGATTTATATCCATTATAGACAAATTTCCATGATTCCAATCTTAAATCCAACCTTTAATTTCGAAAATTTTGGGTAGAAAATGGGATAAACTTCATAGCCAAATTATTGACTTTTGATTGGGTTTTTTACCTCTGATTTGAGAGATTTTCTTATGTTTAGACTCGTGAGTGAATGGGTGTCCGGAAAATATAATTTTTACCTGATTCCGAGACGTGGGACCGGGGAACATTTTGGACGAATTTCCTAATTTCGCGTATTAGCTTCTGACTTATTAATTATTTTGTTTCCTTGTGATGATATTTACTCTATGCAATCGAATTGTCTAGATTTGGGCCACCCGGAGTTGGGTACTCGTGGAATGAGCGTGGTATTGAGTTGATTAGCACAGTCAAGGTAAGTATCTTGCCTAACCTTGTGTGGGGGAACTACCCCTTAGGATTGAGTCTTCTATGTTGATTGTAGTCCGCGTACGCAAGGTGACGAGTGTGTACTCGAACTTATTTGCAAATAGATTGCCCTTTAGGGATTTTGGGTCCTTATGTTCCCCGTATGTGAATTGAACTTGTTAAATCTGAATTCCTGATCCCTAATCTCATTTCCTCTTGTTCATGTTATCAGCAGCATTTACGGGATTTCGAGGTAGCTGTTCAGCATCCGCAGCTTCTCCACTTCCCTTCTTCTTATAGTATTAGCATTTGATTCATAGACATTTATTAAGACATTAGTAGAGTTAGTTATATTCTTAGATGCTCGTGATCATGTTGACTCCAGTCCTGGGGGAATTGTTTAGACAGTGGATTATTTTATTTTTGCCTAAAGACATAGGAAATTTTCATGCTTGCTATGCTGATATTTAATGATATTGCGTTATTTGATTAAACTAAGTGTGTAGTTATGTGATGGTTGGCTAGCCTAGTTCCACGATAGACACCATCAAGTCCTGTTGGGGTTTGGGGTCATGACATTTTTGCTGCTTTAACTGAATGTAATTGGATTGCATTTTTAAAATAGCAAAGTACATCAATTATTCAATACTGATTCTGAGACAACTTTTTTTCTTACCTTCTGCTCTTACGTGGCTGTGAGTATGTCCTTTATATGTTGACTTTAAGAAACTTCCATCAACTACAACTGTTGACCTACAATACATCCATCCTCTAATCGATGCATATATAGCTATGAATACATACAAGAAGATCCCATCTATTTTAGTGTGTAGTCGTGTCACTTATCCTGGAAAGATATCTTGGTATTTTCTTGTAAGACTCTTTTGGTATTCCTCTCAATAATTGCATTGCTTTTTCTTTTGATCTCCATGCTTTCATGTAGCTTTAGTCCATACCATATGCTTTTTGGATGTCTCTCTGGATATTTGTTGGTGTATATATGATTTTCAGGTCAATAAGTTTATCTTGTACAACAGTTGCAACAAAAGCCGAGACAACTTGCTTTTGTGATCAAAATTATCATTTAAACAATTGTGGATAGAATTGAAATCAGTCACTTTGAAAAGATTTGATGCTCGCAGGCTTGATGCTTTAGTCTCCAAGTGAAGATTTATTATATGATCTTAATTGACTTAAATGAAGACTTTGTTTTTCCTACCGTTATGCTATGTCTTCTTTAATATGTTGCCTATTTACTGAGCATTGTTCAAACTGAGTTTATTCGGTGAAGCTAATTGTATAAGTGAGATTGGTTATAGTTGATTCCCTTGCCGGGATGATTTGGTTTCTTGGTTGCAAACTTGGATGTATAGAATAGTTGCTATATTTGTCTTGTCTTCCCTTCGTTATGTTGTTCTCTCTTTGTGCTTGGCATTCCTCTCAGTGACTACTTCTTTCGAGCGAGTTGTTACCACTTTTGTGATTTAAGTGTTTGTATTGATTTGCTCATCGCACTTTGTATTCGGCCTTGTTTGCTTTCGCGCCGGTTGTGGAAATATATATTGGTTATGTCGCATTCTGGTTGTTTTTCTTAGTGGCTGCATTGCATATTTAAATTGGGACTACGGACAGAGATCCGGGAGATTTCCCCCTGTACTGCATCACATATCTAAATTGGGACTACGGACAGAGATCCGGGAGCTTTCCCCCTGTACTCCATCACATGTTTAAATTTGGACTACGGACAGAGATCCGGGAGCTTTCCCCATGTACTGCATTGCATGACAAATTTTGAGTGTCGGACTAAGTTCCGGTAGTTTTATGATTGAGGAGATTGAATCGAAAGATATAAATATATATATTAAACAGTATAGCTGAAAAGAAATTATCTCCAGGAAAAGTTATGTCTAAAGGACTTCTTTTCGAAAGTATATTTGAAAAACATTTGTCTTGCAGAATGATGATATTTGAAATAGCAGTACTTGGGAAAATATATTTTGAACATCACGTATGTTGATGATATTTGAAAGAGCAGTACTTGGGAAAATATATTTTGAACATCACGTATTTTGATGATACTTAAAAGAGCAGTATTTAGGAAAGGCTATTTGAACACCCCGTATTTGAAGAGTATGTTATAAAGATTTCTCTTTATAAAAATATATAAATATACATTCAGAGAAAGTGTGTTTTAAAGAAGAAATTTCTCTACTCCGAAATGATTATATCTTTAAAGTTTTCAAAATGAACTCATGATTTAAAGGTTTTCCTTCGAAAGTTTGACCAGTTTTATTGAGTCATTGGCTAAGGCCTGACATGAATAAATTGATGTAGTGCTGAGTTGCTTCTGTTTTTGTTGGGTTGTAGTTCCCTCCATTTGGATTGCATCATTTCCATTCTCTTTGCGTATTTCTATTATGCTGTCCGTTGATCGTGATTATTGAATTTTTCTTCCGTATTATTCGATCGTATCGTTAATTATATTGAGAAATATTTAGATAGATACTTTGGTTCGGTCATTTATACATCTTACCTTTTTACTTATTAGACCGGTGGTGTCTTGACTAGTCCTCGTCACTACTTCACTGAGGTTAGTCTTGATACTTACTGGGCACCACTGTGGTGGGCTCGTACTACACTTCTGCACATTTTTGTGTGCAGCTTCAGGTTATGGTTGTTGGTAGCTGCACAGATCATTGCTGAGGAGACTCAAGGTAACCTGCTTCTGCGTTCACAGGCTACGGAGTCACCTTCCTGTTTTATTTCTATTCAACTATACTTACTTATTCCTAGACGGTCGTACTTAGATTTGATAGAAAGATTTCGTAGAGCTTATTATTGTTGTTGTTCAGTGGAAAAGTTAGGCTTACCTAGTCCCTAAGATTAGGTGCCGTCACGACACCTAATGGAGTGAAATTTGGGTCGTGACAATATCACATCAAACAACATCGAAACCACGAATCGCACCCAAATCCAAATTTTACGAATTTAGAAATTTCCAACCTCTACATCCGATGCCGAAACGTATCAAATCACATCCGATTGACCCCAAATTTTGAACAAAAGTCATATTCGACATTACGGACCTGTTCCAATTTACGGAATTGCATTCCGACCCCGATATCAAAATTTCCACTTCCGGTCGGATTACTTCAAAACCTTCAAATTTCTATCTTTAGCCAAATGACTTCAAAATGACCTCCGGACATCAGAATTCACTTCTGATCACGCTCCCAACTCCAGAATCACCATACGAAGCTATTCCCAGACTCAGAATACCAAACGGACATCAACATCACTGAAATGCTCTTCAAGCCAAACTTAGGAAATTCCTTCAAAAATGCTGACTTCCACAATATACGCCGAAACGCTCCCGGGTAATCCAAAACCTGATCCGGACATACGCCCAAGTCCGAAATCATCATACGAACCTGCAGGAACCTTCAAATCCTGATTCGGAGGTCGTTTACTCAATATTCCAATCTTAGTCCATTTCTCCAACTTAAGGCTTCTGAAATGAGAATTTTCTTTCCAAATCAACTCTAAACTTCCCGAAATTCTGTTCCGACCACGCCTACATGTCATAATACCTTAAACGGAGCTGCTCATGACCCCAGACTGCTGAACGACGCGCTAGAGCTCAAAACGACCAGTCGGGTCGTTACATTCTCCCCTACTTAAACAGACGTTCGTCCTCGAATGTGCCAAGAATTGTTCTGGAGTTATCTGAAATCACTGTTTAAAATTTCAAGCACCTGCCCGTGCTACCATATCCCGGTCGAGTACATTAGCTTGATCAAATCTGAAGATTTCTTCTTTCATCCATATACCAAGCTCAAAATCTAGTTCTACACGTATAGTTTCTCTACCAGACCTAGTTCCATTATATAAACACCATATCAACTACCACACGATATACCAGAACATGACTGCATACCTTTGCTACCGCAAAATTCATCATCTAACCACAATGATGTTCCCTGAATCTTAATAGCCAAAATTATACGAATCTGATGCTCCCAATGCACCTCATGATATATATACGTACATCCTGCTATAATGTTGACGATACCACCACAACGGAGGAGATGTGTAGAAATTCATACCCAACTGCAGAGTTAACAAATCATTGAATACCCCATCTTGACTAGAATCATCACCTCGTTATGAACTTGAATAATGGTATTTGTTCTTTAATATACACTTTACATAACCTTATCGCGCTGATCCCTGATCCGATAATCTCGTCTCACCCAGTATGAACTACTCAGACAACAAATCACCCCAAACATGACCAACAACCTCACATGATACCACATCGCGCTAATAGGCCATAACTCGAACATGATAGATAAGAAATGACTCAGGAAGGGACTATTCAACTCACGCAACTAATATGAACTTTTCTCAGAAAATAGGAAGTAAAACATAAGAATAATAAATATATATTAACCCTTCTCATCATCACAATGTTGCGGCGTGCAACACGCTCCAAATAACATACCCCGTGGCGGCGTGCCACCCGATCCCATCATAAAACTCACATAAGGAAATATACACGGAGCTAAATTTCTCACTATTACACATTACCGAATATCGGTCACAAGCACGCTAAGTGCATAATACCATCCTGGGGAAACTGATAAGTGCAAAACTCAAGCACGACTGAGGTGCGATATATATATTATATATATATATATATATATATATATATATATATATATATATACTCTGGATCTCAAGAGATATCCTGCTCACATAACATCACCACTACGCAGGACATAAATACATACGAAATTATCAAGCCGTTTCACAACTCACACGGCAAAATCAATATTACCTAAATTTGACGAAGATGGGACAACACCTGATATCCCAACACCCCTCCTTGAGGAGCGCTATACTGAAATGAACATATCTGCCTCACATGAAGCCCATAATCATATTTAAATCCACCCACAAACATTGAGTATACCTTGCTCGCACCAAACTAGGCTAATAGCCTAAACTGGGTCCATATTAACCCACTTCCCCTCACAATACGCAAGAACAATCATCATAGTCGGGACAACCACCCCACAATCCACAACCAAATGGACCAAATGCCTTCCAGGCATAGACTCTCAAATAAGCAATATTGCACCTCTTATACTTGGTCCAAATCTTCAATATATCAGGTGACTACATGTCACACTTATACAATATTCTCGTGGTTGCGCTCCCACGACCTTCCACACCAAATAACAAGTTTGCACATCCACCAGTGGCCATACTAACGCTGTAAGACAAATCAAGAACCCATAACCAAGGTACAAAGCCTCTTCCACCGAATATCGATCTCAGGTGACACTAAAGATAACACCAGCTTACTCTGAACTTCCAATTCACTTTTCCTTGCTCATCCGAGCTCATGACACCCTTGTTAACACCGAACCACAAATCTCGATTCTTACTCCCATTTACATACTGCTTACCGCACCTAACATGCCAATATGAGGTAGCACAAGAATTCCATCATAACTTCTGAACCACCAATAGGGTGAACACTTCATCATATAGAGACCTTTTACTTAACTCAATTCAAGAGTACCATCTCAACACACGAGTGAATTCTCACAATCACCCAACATGCAAATCCTTAAGTAGTAGTCTATACCGCCATAACCCTTCCAGGATCCGCCTACACCTGACAGGCCATAGCACTCAAAGGCTCCCACATGAAATCCATTACGACGGCCGACAAGCACTGCACACACCGGCACAAACCACATGCATAACTTAATCACATCGAAGGAATTGATCGCTGCCATACATGTGCCATTTCAACCATGGCTAATAAATCTATCTTCTTTTAATCATCTTCAATTGCTTCAGGAATAATATGAACTTCCTTCAACTCATAGTAAACCCAACCCTCACTCATCCCGAGTGACCTTGATTCACAAGATTATGCTGCCTAAATCCCTCAACCTGTCTCGTACCTCCTGATAGTCTTTCTACAAATCGGAGTTTATTTCTCTCACTCCTCCAATACTATCCTACATGCTGAAATTAACATAGAACACTCCAGTCATCTTGCCCCTCTCTGAAATTACGCTGCAAAAGCTTGACACTTAATCATATTGCTGCCTGAAACCCTTAAACGCTGCATTCTTAACTTTGAATTCACTAGGACCGCTACTGAGAGTCACCCACTCTGACTGGTCCCGAATACAATCAAATCCAAGGCTCTCCTAGCACATGAACACCCTTTTAAATGAAACACGTGACCGAGTCACTATCCTGACAACTCACCTATGCCTTAAGCAATATTCTGAATCTTCCACAGCCTAACCCTGGTCCGACGGGGCCGACTTTTGCACACATTCATCAAATCCCACGCAAAATCACCATTTTTATCCTCTCCCTTAGCTGTGGTAACTTGCCGACATGCTGACAATCCACAACCCCATGAGAAGACAATCTTACAACCCAACTGCAGATGGTGGGACTCTCCCACTTATCCCGAAGCCACTCCTTGCACCACTCTAGACCCTGCCGAGATCCTTTCTCCTTTGTTGACATGATCTTGCTCAACCAATCCGTCCAATCCTTCCAAATTCTCTTGCCAGCACTCCCTAAATACTCAAATTCTCTAGCATCATTCACACATTCTGCCTCCTACCGAATAGCCACTAGAATCCCTCGTAGAAACTGGCCAACCATGACGCTTCTAACCTATTCGCAGGAGATAACCCACCTATGGAAATCACCCACGGACACCTTCAAACGACACTGAGATGCACGCTCTCTACGACATCAATACCCCATCTTACACCCTGCTTTATTCACCAACTTTACTAGTCTTTCCGCTCCTCATGGACATCCATTAAATGCGCGACAATATCTTTAAACTCCAAGCTATTCTGCCACTCCCCCACTTTGCAACTTCTTGACTTCCACTTCTTACACCTGGCCTCCTAGAAATGGAACACGCCTAGCCTCAATTCAATATCATTCTCTGCCAACCGCATTCTTCATTACTCCTTCACCATACTCTGGCCCCATGCACCCGAAGAAACCATGACACTGACGAACTTAACACATTCCATTCGATCAAGGATGACGATAACACGTCACAGGTGAATACTCCACCTTACTTGAAACACCAAGTCTTACTACTTTATCAATCCAAAACCTGGCCATTCATAATCCAAATGCCTCCAAGTTTTCAGAAACACAGCAACCGAGCTGAAACAACATAATATTCTTCTACAAGGAAATAACAACAGCCCCAACCAACTACACATGGAAAACATCTCGCACCATATCAATTCCTCAAATTCCCGATTCATGGAAAGCACTTCGCAACGTGTAAGATTGAGTAGGAATAAACTTAGAAATAAGCCTTAAAGGAATCAAATCGCACGATGAGGAATCAAGAAGGAAATTACTCCTAAATGCCCTATATCCTCTCGAAGATAAGTACAGACGTCTCTGTACCGATCCACAAAACTCTACTAGACTTGCTCACTACTCGTGAGACCTACGGGAACCTATCACTCTGATACCATGTTGTCACGACCCAAAATCCCTAAGGTGGTGATGGCGCCGGACACCATTTTCAGGCAAGCCAATCATTTTAATAGTTAAGTTAAGTTTCCTGTTTTAGCATTTTTGAAATCATTATCTTTGACTTATTACGAAATAGCTTAACAAAATCCGTTAAGAAAATATGATGGTTTAAATGTTCCATTTTATCAAATATATCCCAAACACATCCCAGAACCCGGTGTCACAAGTACATGAGCAATTTCTAAGAATTTATACAATCATCACAAAGCTTGTCCGAAATACAAATTGGACAAGGAATTTAAAATGAAAATAAATATAGTACGAGGGAGACTCTGTCAGCTGTGGATCGCCTCCGGATGGTGCAGCTCGCCTAAGTCTCCAAACCAGCCATGTCACTATGAAAGTACTTGTGCAATAAAAATGCACAACAAGTGTAGAATGAGTATAAAAACAACGTGTACACAGTAAGTCGCCCGCCTAACCTCATAGAGGTAGCGACGAGAGGTCGAATTAGACACTCACTAGGGTTGTGATGACCCAAAAGGGTCATCCCGCATATTCTATCTAATTCTGTGTTCCGAGGTCGTGAAAACCTCCTTCTATCTAACCTCGATTTACATGCGTAGCCCCCGCGTGTAGCCGGGAAGCCTTTATGTGAAAAAACTAATAAAAATGAAAATTTTGTATTGGAAATTTGAATAAAGTTGACTTCAGTCAATGTTTTTGGTAAACGGACCCGGACCCGTGATTTGACAGTCCCGGCGGGTCTGTCGGAAAATATGGGACTTGGGCGCATGCCCGTAATCGAATTCCGAGGTCCCAAATCCAAGAAATGAATTTTTGAAGAAAATTATTTTCTAAAAAATATAAAGGTTTTTGAAAATTAAATTTGAGGTGAAACCTGTGATATCGGGCCCGTATTATGATTCTGAAGCCCGATACAGGTTCGATATGATTTATATGTGTTATCTGTGAAATTTGGTAAGAAACGGACCTAAATTGATGTGATTCGGACCTTAAATGCAAAACTTAATGTTTGTAGAAGTTTGAAGAATTTTCATGGACTTTTAGTTTAATTCATTGTGTTAGTGTCGTTTTATGTTGTTTGAAACCTCGAGCGAGTCTGTGTTAGGTAATATGACTTGTGTGTGTGGTTGGACGGGGTCCCGGGGGCCTCAGGTACGTTTAGGATGCTCATCGGGTGTTATTAGCACTTGGGAGACAGCTGAACCATTGCTGGTTCTGGTGTCTCGCACCTGCGATGGACCTTCCGCAGGTGAAGACACGCAGGTGCGGCGAGGAGCTCGCAGGTGCGGACTTAGCCCAATCCCCCAATCCTCGCAGGTGCGGTGTGTTTTCCATAGATGCAGAGCCGTGGGTGCGTCCATTTGACCGCAGGTGCGACCCCAGGCTTTTTAGTGGGTTTTTGTACCTTCGATGGTATTTCCGCAGGTACGGTCCAGGGGCGCAGGTGCGAAATTGCTGGGCAATTATATCAGATCTGAGGGCTTATGTTATTTTCACCATTTTCGAATTGGAGAGCTTGGGAGAGGCGATTTTTGGAGACTTTTGCACCTGGGTAACTTGGGTAAGTGATTTCTATCCATTATAGACCAATTTCCATGATTGCAATCTTAAATCCAACCTTTAATTTCGAAAATTTTGGGTAGAAAATGGGATAAACTCCATAGACCAAATTATTGACTTTTGATTGGGTTTTTCACCTCCGATTTGAGAGATTTTCATATGTTTAGACTCATGAGTGAATGGGTGTCCAGAAAATATAATTTTTACCCGATTCTGAGACGTGGGCCCGAGGAACTTTTTGGGCGAATTTTCCTAATTTCACGTATTAGCTTCGGACTTATTAATTATATTGTTTCCTTGTGATGTTATTTACTCTATGCAATCGAATTGTCTAGATTTGGGACACCCGGAGTTGGGTACTCGTGGCAAGAGTGTGGTATTGAGGTCATTAGCGCAGTCAAGGTAAGTATCTTGCCTAACCTTGTGTGGGGGAACTACCCCTTAGGATTGAGTGTTCTATGTTAATTGTAGTCCGAGTACGCGAGGTGACGAGTGTGTACTCGAACTTATTTGCAAATAGATTGCCCTTTAGGGATTTTTGGGTCCTTATGTTCCCCGTATATGAATTGAACTTGTTATATCTGAATTCCTGATTCCTAATCACATCTCCTCTTGTTCACGTTAGAAGTACTTGCATAGCATTCCTTGTTTCTTATATGATCTTAATTGACTTGAATGAAGACTTTGTTTTTCCTACCGTTATGCTATGTCTTCCTCCATATGTTGCCTATTTACTGAGCATTGTTCAAACTGAGTTTATTCGGTGAAGCTAATTGTCTAAGTGAGATTGGTTATAACTGATTCCTTTGTCGGGATGATTTGGTTTCTTGGTTGTGAACTTGAATGTATAGAATAGTTGCTATATTTGTCTTGTTGTCCCCTCGTTATGTTGTTCTCTCTTTGTGCTAGGCATTACTCTTGGTGGATACTTCTTACGAGCGAGTTGTTACCACTATTATGATTTAAAACTTTGTATTGATTTGCTCATCGCACTTTGTATTCGATTTTGTTTGCTTTCGCACCGGTTGTGGCAATATATGTTGTTTCTGTCGCATTCTGGTTGTTTACCCCCTGTACTGCATCACCTATTTAAAATGGAACTACGGACAAAGATCCGAGAGCTTTCCCCCTGTACTGCATCACATATTTAGATTGGGACTACGGATAGAGATCCGGGAGCTTTCCCCATGTACTGCATCGCATATTTAAATTGGGACTACAGACAGAGATCTGGGAGCTTTTCCCCCTGTACTGCATCGCATATTTAAATTGGGACTACGGACAGAGATTTGGGATATTTCCCCCTGTACTGCATCGCATATTTAAATTGGGACTACGGACAGAGATCCGGGAGCTTTCCCCCTATACTGCATCGCATATTTAAATTGGGACTACAGACAGGGATCCGGGAGCTTCGCCCCTGTACTACATTGCATGAAAAATTCTGAGTGGCGGACTAAGTTCCGATAGTTTATAATTGAGGAGATTTGAATCGAAATATATAAATATATATATTGAAAAGAATAGCTGAAAAGAAATTATATCCAGGAAAAGTTATGTCTAAAGGAATTCTTTTTGAAAGTATATTTGAAAAACATTTGTCTTGCAGAATGATGATATTTGAAAGAGCAGTACTTGGGAAAATATATTTTGAACATCACGTATGTTGATAATATTTCAAAGGGCAGTACTTGAGAAAATATATTTTGAACATCACGTATTCTGATGATATTTGAAAGAGCAGTACTTGGGAAAATATATTTTGAACATCATGTATTTTGATGATATTTGAAAGAGCATTACTTGGAAAAATCTATTTTGAACATCACGTGTTTTGATGATATTTGAAAGAGCAGTACTTGGGAAAAATATATTTTGAACATCACGTATTTTTTATGATACTTGAAAGAGCAGTACTTGGGAAAATATATTTTGAACATCATGTATTTTGATGATATTTGAAAGAGCAGTACTTGGGAAAAATATATTTTGAACATCACGTATTTTTTATGATACTTGAAAGAGCAGTACTTGGGAAAATATATTTTGAACATCACGTATTTTGATGATACTTGAAAGAGCAGTATTTGGGAAAGTGTATTTGAACACCCCGTATTTGAAGAGACTATGTTATAAAGATTTCTCTTTATAAAAATATATAAATATACATTCAGAGAAAGTATGTTTCAAAGAAGAAATTTCTCTATTCCGAAATGATTATATCTTTAAAGATTTCAAAATGAACTCACGATTAAAGGTTTTCCTTCGAAAGTTTGACCAGTTTTATTGAGTCATTGGCTAAGGCCTGACGTGAATAAATTGATGTAGTATTGAGTTGCTTGTGCTTTTGTTGGGATTTAGTTCCCTCCATTTGGATTGCATCATTTCCATTCTCTTTGTGTATTTCTATTATGTTGTTCGTTGATCGTGATTATTGAATTTTCTTCTGTATTATTCGATCGTATCGTTAATTACATTGAAAAATCTTTAGATAGATATTTTGGTTCGGTCATTTATACATCTTGTCTTTTTACTTATTAGACCGGTGGTGTCTTGACTAGTCCTCATCACTACTTCACTGAGGTTAGTCTTGATACTTACTGGGCACCGCTGTGGTGTGCTCATACTACACTTTTGCACATTTTTGTGTGCAACTTCAAGTTATGATTGTTGGTAGCTGCACAAATCGTTGCTGAGGAGACTCAAGGTAACCTGTTGCTGCGTTCTCAGGCTTTGGAGTTACCTTCCTATTTTATTTTTATTCAACTGTACTTACTTATTCCTAGGAAGTTGTACTTAGATTTGATAGAAAGATTTCCTAGAGCTTATGACTTGTATTTACCGGGTTTTGGGAAATTGTAAACTCTGTCAAGAATTCTATTTCGATATTTTTAAAATTCCTTTATTATTGTTGTTGTTCAGTGGAAATGTTAGGCTTACCTAGTCCCTAAGACTAGGTGCCATCACGATACCCAACAGAGGAAAATTTGGGTCGTGACAAGTTGGTATTAGAGCTCTAGGTTCATAGGTGCTACGAGTCATAAGCGAGTTTGGTAGAGTCTTGCGGATCGGTACGGAGACATCTGTACTTATCTTCGAGAGGCTATGGAACTACCAGGACAATTTCACTTCCTGCATTCCTATCGTGCGAGTTCATTGATCTTGAAGTTTGAAATTCTCGTTCCATTCTTTCACCGATGGTGAGGACACGAGCGGCGGTTCCGGATGATGTTACTCCGAAGCAAATGTCGCAAGGGTCAGAGACATAGGCCAACAAGTAGCACGTGCCGCAGTTAAGATGCCTACTAGAGCACCCGTTGAGGAGTCGCCAGTAGTCCTAGTTAGGGGACAGGTACTAGGGGTGCTTGTTGCTACCCCGGACTTCAGAAGACCGGAGCGCAGTTTTGAGTACAATTGGTACATCGACTCAGGCCAGGTTTATTCTAGTGCACCAGTTGCTTCACAGATCAGGGTAGGAGTTCAGATTTCCACCATCTAAACTCCAGAGCAGCGAGATCATATTGGTCAATTTCCAGTTGTCATGGCAGCACGGCATGTGGTTTCAGTTCAGCCCGTGGTTAGGACAGCAACATCGAAAGTAGAGCACCTTGGGATTTAGAGGTACTGGAAGTACCACCGTTCTATCTTCCAGTGGATTGGCGACGAGTAATTCCCGGGGTTTTCTAGAGGAGTGTCACCATATTCTTCGTACTTCGGGTATTGTGGATACAAGCGGGATTGCTTTTGTCACGTCTCAGGTCCAGAGTAGAGGATTGATCAGTGGTGGCAGCATATGAGTTGGGGTAGCCTGGCCGAGTTAGTTTTACTAGCATGGATTCAGTTTTCGGAGATTTTTTTAGGAAGATTGCACCTCAGTTCCGTCGGGATGTACAGCGCACGGAGTTTGAGCAGTTGCGTCAGGGCGCTATGTCACCATTGGAGTACGCCGTCAGATTCAGTGAGTTGACCAGATATACACCACACTTGGTTGCTTTAGTTAGGAGGCGATTCCGTAGATTCATTGAGGGACTCAGGCACGGTAGAGAATCTTGGGTCAACCAGTTCATTTGCATTACCAGCTTCGCATGGGAGCGTTTCAGATACTCATGGGTCTCAGAGGATCCTATCGTATGTCTTCCACAGTCACATCGGCAAAGAGATTATTTTCAGTGTGGAGATATTAGCCACAGGGTGAGAGATTGTTCTAGGATTCAGGTAGCAGAGGTATAGCAGGGCGGTCAGGTAGATAGAAGGCCCCTAAGAGGGGGAGGCCTGACCCGTTGATGTATTTCATATGGTAGGCTAGAGGCCATCGTATTAGATATCATCACCCAAGTATGGCTTGATGTGCTAAAGTGGGGTACCATTGTATTTCACTATAGTCCTGTTAATCAGGACGAGTTCCCACTATTTGTTGTCTCATTTATGAGTGAGTTTCATGTATTGGACTCTATTTTTGTGCTTTCTCCTGTTGAGAGATTCTATGAGTAGTAGCCGTGTCAATCATTATTTTATTCATCCTTGCTAGTGGTGAAACTGGAAGTGAGTCCATGTCATCCTTCCTGGTAAGCTTTATGTGATTCTCCTGAGTATTTTGTTGTCGAGTTGTGATTTGATCCTCCATTAAGATGTGAGTAAGTGAGCGCTATGATTTTGTTAGCCAAGATGAATTAGCGGGAGATCTCTATTAGTATGATATATATTTTACATGTCTCGTAGAGTTTAAGGCGAGACCCTCGTGATTTTTTTGTGATTTGATATGTTTGGACCGGGCTGAGTACCGCGATGGAATTTTTATCAGGATGGCATCCTTGTGATTTGTTCATATGCTTTGCTTCTCTCTTGTTATATTGCTTTTGGTAAGTCAGTATCGATAGAGAGTTATGCCTATGGGCTGGTTTGATAGTACCTTTACATATGCTTCTATCTTTCCTACTCAGCCATTCGTTATGTGCTTCTTTAATTCAGTTTCGGGATGTATGCCCCGTGGTGTAAGCTGTGACTCGGTGATTCGGGTGTCTACTAATTAGGTCTTCGTGTTTATTACATCATTATCGGTATTATGGGATTTGGAAACAGAGAGTTCTTGCATATATGGGCCTCGGGTACGTTTAGGATGCTCATCGGGTGTTATTAGCACTTGGGAGACAGCTGAACCAATGCTGGTTCTGGTGTCTCGCACCTGCGATGGACCTTCCGCAGGTGCGGACATGCAGGTGCGATGAGGAGCTCGCAGGTGCTGACTTAGCTCAATCCCCCAATACTCGCAGGTGCGGTGTGTTTTCCACAGATACGGAGCCACGGGTGCGGCCATTTGACCGCAGGTGCGACCCCAGGCTTTTTAGTGGGTTTTCGCACCTGCAATGGTATTTCCACAGGTGCGGTCCCAGGGGCTCAGGTGCGGAATTGCTGGGCAATTATATCAGATCCGAGGGTTTATGTTATTTTCACCATTTTCGAATTGGAGAGCTGGGGAGAGGCGATTTTTGGAGACTTTTGCACCTGGGTAACTTGGGTAAGTGATTTCTATCCATTATAGACCAATTTCCATGATTCCAATCTTAAATCCAACCTTTAATTTCAAACATTTGGGTAGAAAATGGATAAACTCCATAGACCAAATTATTGACTTTTGATTGTGTTTTGACCTCCGATTTGAGAGATTTTTATATGTTTAGACTCGTGAGTGAATGGGTGTCTGGAAAATATAATTTTTACCTGATTACGAGACGTGGGCTCGGGGAACTTTTTTGGCAAATTTCCTAATTTCGCGTATTAGCTTCGGACTTATTAATTATTTTATTTCCTTGTGATGATATTTACTCTATGCAATCGAATTGTCTAGATTTAAGCCACCCGGAGTTGGGTACTCGTGGCAAGAGCGTGGTATTAAGTTGATTAGTGCAGTCAAGGTAAGTATCTTGCCTAACCTTGTGTGGGGGAACTACCCCTTAGGATTGAGTCTTCTATGTTGATTGTAGTTCGTGTACGTGAGGTGACGAGTGTGTACTCGAACTTATTTGAAAATAGATTGCCCTTTAAGGATTTTTGGGTCCTTATGTTCCCCGTATATGAATTGAACTTGTTATATCTGAATTCCTGATTCCTAATCTCATCTCCTCCTATTCAAGTTAGAAGTACTTGCCTAGCATTCCTTGTTTCTTATATGATCTTAATTGACTTAAATGAAGACTTTGTTTTTCCNCCCCTGCCGGGATGATTTGGTTTCTTGGTTGCAAACTTGAATGTATAGAATCGTTGCTATATTTGTCTTGTTTTCCCCTCGTTATGCCGTTCTCTCTTTGTGCTTGGCGTTCCTCTCGGTGGATACTTCTTACGAGCGAGTTGTTACCACTTTTGTGATTTAAGTCTTTGTATTGATTTGCTCATCGCACTTTGTATTCGGCCTTGTTGCTTTCGCACCGGTTGTGGCAATATATGTTGTATCTGTCGCATTCTGGTTGTTTACCCCCTGTACTGCATCACATATTTAAATGGGACTACGGACAGAGATCCGGGAGCTTTCCCCTGTACTGCATCACATATTTAGATTGGGACTACGGACAGAGATCCGGGAGCTTTCCCCCTGTACTATATCGCATATTTAAATTGGGACTACCGACAGAGATCCGTGAACTTTCCCCATGTACTGTATCACATATTTAAATTTGGACTACGAACAGAGATCCGAGAGCTTTCCCTCTGCACTACATCGCATATTTAAATTGGGACTACAGACAGAGATCCGGGAGCTTTCCCCCTGTACTACATCACAGATTTAAATTGGGACTACGGACAGAGATCTGGGAGCTTTCCTCATGTACTGCATTGCATTACAAATTCTGAGTGGCGGACTGAGTTCCGGTAGTTTATGATTGAGGAGATTTGAATCGAAATATATAAATATATATATTGAAAAGTATAGCTGAAAAGCAATTATCTCCAGGAATAGTTATGTCTAAAGGACTTCTTTTCGAAAGTATATTTGAAAAATATTTGTCTTGCAAAATGATGATATATGAAAGAGCAGTACTTGGGAAAATATATTTTGAACATCACGTATGTTGATGATATTTGAAAGGGCAGTACTTGGGAAAATATATTTTGAACATCACGTATTTTGATAATATTTGGAAGAGCAGTACTTGGGAAAATGTCACGACCCAAAACCCCAACACAGGTCGTGATGGTGCCCAACAGCGGGGTCAGGCAAGCCGACTCTAAATTTGCTAAAGGTTCCTTCTTATTAGATTAAATAGTTTAAAAATATACTCAGTTATTAAAACTTAAAACATGATTCGACAAGGATAAATAGCCAGTTTTAATCAAAACAGTCATGAAGAGGAATGAGCCAATATAGATTCATATACAGACCCGTAAGCCAAAATAAAAAGTACGTGTGTGCCAGGAACTAGTATCACAAGTCCTACGGGCATACTAATAGAATATACAAAACATAATATACAATCCCACTGTCTGAAAGAAATGGATGGGACATAAGCGAAAGAAAACTCCAGGGTGCTGCTGAGGATCGTCAGGAGAAGCAGCTCACCGTGAAGTCGGGTCCGACTAAGATCAGAATCGAGCTCCGGTCTGATAACCAGATGCGCCAGCCTCAGAACCTGTACAATTAAGTACAGAAGTGCAGCATGAGTACATAAACAGATATGTACCCAGTGAGTATCCCGACTAACCTCGAAGAGGTAGTGACGAGAGGTAGACGTGATACTTACTAGGGTCAACATTTCTAAATAACATAATTTAATAGGAACTAGGCAGGCATAACAGTCGTAGAAATCACAAAGATATAAATTATCAAGTATAGTCGTATTTACCTTTGCATGTCAAATTTCACTAGCACATAATGTACTAAATTCCCTTATTAACATGAACCAGTTTATACAATTACAACAAATTCCCAGTAAATCATACAGCACATAATAGGCCGGAAACGTACGGCCGAAGCGTCGCAAAAATAAACGTGCACTACCGAGGGTCGAACGGCTCGAATCATAGTTGCATATATTAACCCGCTCGCGAATCAAACATGCGACGCGGTTGACATAATAGTAGGGCTATTCCGCTCACGAATCATACATGTGACGCAGTGCCACATACATACATAAAATTATCAATTTTTAAGGAATTATCAGAGATTATTCTTTAAGGCAAGAACGTAAGCAATATATCATGGACCACAACTTCCTAATATTCTCATGCCAAATCAAGGATAATAAGCAACTCAAAATACGTTTAGGAATGCATGTAAGGCACATATAAGCATGCTCGTGAGTCCTAGAACTACCCAACATAACATAGTAGTAGCTACGCACGGACTCTCGTCACATCGTGTGTGCGTAGCCGCCACAAATAAGAACATGCAATTATTTATAATCACCTATGGAGACAATTCCCTCTTACAAGGTTAGAAAGAAGACTCACCTCGCGTCGAACCTACTCCTCGGACCAAGAACGCGCCCGAAACTCCGAACTCTACACCCGAGGACTCGAAACTAGCCAAATGTTATACAAATTCATCAATTTATGCTCAAAGTATGGAAATTCTCCAACTACTAAGTCAAATTCGCCATTCTTGAAGAAATTCTAAAATCCAACCCCGGGCCCGCATGCTCGGATTCCAAAAATTCTCGAAGGGAATACTCACCCATAGCCTAAGGATCATTAATCTACGATTTTCACTCGATTTCATAGCTAATTGACGGGTAATTTTCTACATTTTCAAAAGCCCTAGGTTACTACCCCAAATCCTTAGTTTTCACTAATTTAGGTAGTTAATTTAGCTTGTAATCCATGCATGAAGCTAATATTAGAGTAGAATTTACTTACCTTCAATAACCAGGTCGTTTTCCCCTCTAAAATGGTGGAAATCGTCCCAAGGAAGAAGAATAAGATAAGGAAAATGAATTAAATCCCGTATATAAAAACACACAGTCTGACAGTGTTTCCGCACTTGCGGCTCGAGGACCGCACCTGCGAAAATGGATGAGGAAGCCTGGGCCCGCACCTGCGGAGTGGAGACCGCTCCTGCGGAACTTTGTCCGCACCTACGAGAATTGGCCTGCCCGCTGGGGGTTTCACCTGCGAGGCTGGAACCGCAGGAGCGGTCCCGCACCTGCGACTAGGCAACCGCACCTACGGTCATACCAGAACAAGTGCACCAGCAGCTATTTCAGCTGGTTTTTGGCCTCGTGTGGTGTCTGGGAGGAACCTGGGCCCACCCAAGCCCCTGTCCAAATATACCAACAAGTACCAAATCATAATACGGACTCGCTCGAGCCTTCGAAACACCCAAAACAATGCTAACACTCAAAATCACACCTCAAAACCCATAGAACCAAACTTAGGAACTTTAAGTTTTCTTGACTTTGCTAACACCGCGTCGAACTGACCAAAACAACTCGGTATGACACCAAATTTTGTAGGCACGTCATAAATGACATAATGGAACTATTCCCGGTCTCAAAATTTCGTTCGGACCTCGATATCGCAAAAACACATCCCAAACCATAATAGGAACTTAAGGAACTCTTATTTCAATATTGGGCGTTGAAACGCTCCTGGGTCAGCAGAAACCCATTCCGAACATACGCCCAGGTCTGGAATCGTGAAACTCGATTCCGAGGTCGTTTATCCAAAATGTTGATCGAAGTCAAACTTGGCCTTAAAGGCCAACCTTAAGGAACCAAGTGTTCCTATAGCACTCTAAACACTTCCGAATCCCGGACCACTAGTCCCGACAAGTCATAATCATAATAAGCCGCTATGGGAAGTTTCATTTAGGAGAACGGGGTACGTTAATGCAAAACCACCGGTCGGGTCGTTACAGAAAATATATTTTGAACATCACATATTTTGATGATATTTGAAAGAGTAGTACTTGGGAAAATATATTTTGAACATCACTTGTTTTGATAATATTTGAAAGACAGTACTTGGGAAAAATATATTTTGAACATCACATATTTTGATGATACTTGAAAGAGCAGTACTTGGGAAAATATATTTTGAACATCACGTATATTGATGATACTTGAAGGAGCAGTATTTGGGAAAGTGTATTTGAACACCCTGTATTTGAAGAGACTATGTTATAAAGATTTCTCTTTATAAAAATATATAAATCTACATTCAGAGAAAGTATGTTTCAAAGAAGAAATTTCTCTATTCCGAAATGATTATATCTTTAAAGTTTTCAAAATAAACTCACGATTTAAAGACTTTCACTCGAAACTTTTACCAGTTTTATTGAGTCATTGGCTAAGGCCTGACGTGAATAAATTGATGTAGTGCTGAGTTACTTGTGTCTTTGTTGGGTTGTAGTTCCCACCATTTGGATTGTATCCTTTTCATTCTCTTTGCGTATTTCTATTATGTTGTCCGTTGATCGTGATTATTGAATTTTCTTCCGTATTATTCGATCGTATCGTTAATTATATTGAGAAATCTTTAGATAGATATTTTGGTTCGGTCATTTATACATCTTGCCTTTTTACTTATTAGATCGGCGGTGTCTTGACTAGTCCTCATCACTACTTCACCGAGGTTAGTCTTGATACTTACTGGGCACCGCTGTGGTGTGCTCATACTACACTTCTGCACATTTTTGTGTGCAGCTTCAGGCTATGGTTGTTGGTAGCTGCGCAGATCGTTGCTGAGGAGACTCAAGGTAACCTGCTATTGCGTTCGCAGGCTTCGGAGTCACCTTCTTGTTTTATTTCTATTCAACTGTAATTACTTATTCCTAGGCAGTTGTACTTAGATGTGATAGGAAGATTTCGTAGAGCTTATGACTTGTATTTATCGGGTTTTGGGAAATTGTAAACTATGTCAAGAATTCTATTTCAAAATTTTTAAAATTCCTTTATTATTGTTGTTGTTCAGTGGAAATGTTAGGCATACCTAGTCCCTAAGACTAGGTGCCATCACGATACCCAACAGAGGGAAATTTGGATCGTGACAAGAGTCCAACAATTTATTTAACAGCATATGATGAACACGGTAGGCATGTAAAGGTAGTAAAGCAGCAAATATATAATGCACTGAAATCCAAGTAAATACTGGAAGTAAACAAAAAGTTACCACTTTCTCATTTTCCCCCAAATATCTTAAATAAACAATTTCCTCTTTGTTTTCCCCCAAATATCTTAAATAAATAATTACTTCTTTATTTTTCCCCAAAAATCTTATCGCTTCGAAATCCATGAAAGAAACATTTAACAACTTAGCATGCGCATACGGGATAAGGACAACCGGCCTGAGCCATCATAATAATCATCTCTGTGCCTGCCGAGGGTCGAACGGCCCGTACCATAAGTGCACCTTTCAATAAAATAATCATGTCTATGCACTGCCGAGGGTCGAAGGGCCCAAACCATAAGTGCATTTTAAATCCGTCGTGGCGTACGGCCCACTCCCATGAGAGTAGGGGAAATAATACTCCGCTCGCGGAATGTAAATTGCGAAGCGGTCACATGCAGTCATGCACAATCAACAGTCCACCCCGAATACGTCGGGAAAACAAATACTCAAGTAAATGACATATTTCTCTTTTAAAAATCACAAAATAGTGTTTAAATCCTTTCTCGAAATTCATTTGCCAAGTCTAATAATATTCAATAATATCACCTTATCAAGTATACAATTATCCACGGAGGAAAACAATTCTCTTTCCAGCTGATTAAGAAAATGAACTCTAGTCTTCTTTAGATATTAAATTACGATTTCGATTATATTAGCAGTCAAATAATATAGGCATGATCACGGGTACAACACATAGGCATGCTAGTGGGTCCTAGACTACTCGGATATGGCATAATAGTAGCTACACACGGACTCCTGTCACCTCGTACGTACGTACGTAGCCCCCGAAGATAATAGCACATACTAAATTAGTTCACCTAGGTGGACAATTGCCCCTCACAAAGTTAGAAAGGAGACTTACCTCACACTGAAGTCCCATAACCGGCTTCCAGGCCCTTCCGACGACTCCCATGGATGCACAACGCCCCAAAACTGCCACATAACGGGCAAAGCAATGAAAATTCATCCTAATACTCACAACAAATTCAAATTATATATTTTCCTAACTTCGCTCGATGAATTGACCAAAATGCCCTCGGGCCCATGATCACGCTCAACTATGTCTAATAAAAGACTAAGCGGGCGTTGCAAATATAATCTGGGGTATTATGCCTAGAGTCGATCCCACAGGGAATGTACGTATCAAGCAAGCTGTTAGAATACTCAACTGTCACTTGATGTTATTTAAATTACTAAAGCTAAAGATTAAAACTAAAGATTAACTACGCTAAGGTGTAAACAATTGTAATAAAGATCTAAGGTTATGGTTTCCCCCATCGGTGAATTTACTTCTCGGATACTTCATATAGTTTGATTAGTTGTTTTTATCAATCATGAACACTCTATCTACCATAAATCTCTCTCAAGTAATTATGATAATTTACTAGACGCACTCTCTCAAGTTACGCTAGCTAGATTGCATTACAGTTCACTTTAGATTGCACCCGAGGTATCGTTATCTCTAATCCAACCTCTAAACCCTCGGTTATGACTTTCGTCTATAATCTGGGAGTGATGTTGTTCAAACAACTACCTAAATATGCACTCTCTCTCAATTAGATACATAATAATAGGCACAGCTAATTGATAGCCATTCAATTAACTACAACAAGAACGTAGTTGAAAAAATAGAGATTAATCAATCAATCGAAACTATATTAATATCACAATAAGTTTATCCCCCAACGGGTTCTACCAAAACCCTAGATTAAAGAAGTTAGCTAAACANGGAGTCTATTTATATGTTTAGGGCGAACCCTAACCATGTCGGAGACTTCTATTTCAACCGGTAAACACTTAAACTCGTCAAAACTCGGATTTGGCCGAACTGGGAACCCCGGGCGTTTGGACCCAAAGGCCTGGCTAGGGCTGGCGTTTCAGCCCTAACGCCAGGGTAGGGCTGGCGTTTCAGCCCTAAGGCATGGCTAACGCCAGGTAGGGTCAGGCTGTAGGGCTCTGTCGCCCGGCTATCTCCCGGGTGTCTCCTTTTGCGTATTTTTCGACGTATTTGCATCCCTTTAGCTCCATTTCCATCTCCAATTCACCTACACATGAAATAAACTCCATTAAGCACATAACAAGTGTATTTTTATCTTTAATGCACTTCAAATGTAAGGTATATCACATGTTAAACTATGCAATTTAGTCTCGCATCAGCCCACATGCCTGGAAATTCAAAATTTCTCGAAGACGTATTCTACCCATACCCTTGTTAACTCAAATATACAATTTACTCTAAATTCCATGCTCAAATTCGTGGTTAAAATCCAAATACAAATTTCTAGGTTTTTTTCTTCAATATTTTCCAAAATTTTCCACAATTTTCATGTATAATTCCATGCAATAATCTTGTATTTAACTTAGAAACATGAAGGAATTACTTACCCTGTGATTCTTGATGAAAACCCTCTCTTGAAGCTCCTCCAAATCGTCCAAACCAAAAGAAAAATGGAAGGAAATGACCAACAAATCTCGGTTTTAAAACATTCTGCCCAGGCCATTTTTCACACCTGCAATTCCGCAGGTGCGACCAAACCTCCGCACCTGCGGCCCAAGCCTCGCAGGTGCGGTCACACCAGATGACAGCAATTCCAGCCTTCTTCTAACTTCAAATATTGATCCGTTAATCATCCGGAATCCACCCGAGGCCCCCGGGACCCCGTCCAATTACACCAACATGTTCCAAAACATAATGCGGACTTGCTCGAGGCCTCAAATCACATCAAACAACATCGAAACCACGAATCGCACCCAAATCCCAACTTTACGAACTTAGAAATTTCCAACCTCTACATTCGATGCCGAAACCTATCAAATCACGTCCGATTGATCCCAAATTTTGCACACAAGTCATATTCGACATTACGGACCTGTTCCGAATTCTGAAATCGCATTCCAACCCCGATATCAAAATCTCCACTTCCGGTCGGATTTCTTCAAAACCTTCAAATTTCTATCTTTAGCCAAATGACTTCAAAATGACCTCCGGACATCCGAATTCACTTCCGATCGCACTCCCAACTCCAAAATCACCATACGAAGCTATTCCCAGACTCGGAATCCCAAACAGAGATCAACACCACTAAAATGCACTTCAAGCCAAACTTAGGAAATTCCTTCAAAAATGTTGAATTCCACAATATACGCCGAAACGCTCTCGGATAATCCAAAACCCGATCCGGACATACACTCAAGTCCAAAATCATCATACGAACCTGCAGGAACCTTCAAATCCTGATTCGGAGGTCATTTACTCAAAATTCCAATCTTAGTCCATTTCTCCAACTTAAGGCTTCTGAAATGAGAATTTTCTTTCCAA